>JAAZTK010002226.1:0-11692 GCA_036507255.1 Megalothorax incertus
AACATTCTTCTTTAATATCATTCTCGGAATAAAGCATTAAAATGACCATTCGTTAAAATTCTATTAGGTTTCGAAATTTTTTTCTTTCCTACTCTGTTTAGTCAGCTTTCTTCTCGTATAAAGGTTGGTATACAAGGGGAGAAGAGAAGGATGAGTGCACTTCCATAAAATAAACTGGAAATTTATGAAAAGAGAAGCAGCACATATACCTAAACTATATCTTTATATTCAGGATCAGTATCCATCGATGTTCTAATAAGGATTTCCAGGGGTTTTATCATATATATAGACTACACACTAAGGATAAATATCTGTATTACTGAATTTTATCCGTGAAAGTGAAACAGCATCGTAGCACTTCGATATACATATTATATACCCTGATACAATTTGTATCGTATTTTGAACTTTTGAATGTTTCTTTGAGGTACTCGTATTCTACATTTCCTACATACAGAATCGTGTTGGTACACCTATTGATATTCGATAGATGCATTTCACCTATCAATTTAATGGAGGCATTAAATTGATAGGTATCTCCCTGAAAATGTTGGAAACTGATCGCTTATAAATATTCATGTATTGAAGAAGCTAAGAATATTACCTTTTACTGAAAATTTAAAGGAAAAAAAGCAATTCTTGTACCCATTTCCTTTTTGTTTTTTTCATTTATTTGAAATATAGTATTTATATACTCAAGATTAAAATGAACTTTGGCATTCTTAAAAAAATTCATCAGTATAGATGTACTACTACAATATACAAATATTTAATTTTAAAATGTTTCAATTATAGGTTTTGGTACAATATCAGGACTACTTTCCCTTGAAATTTCTCAAAAAGATTTCACTGAATAAAAAAGAAGATTGCAATGCGAGTACATTACATTGATTAGAAGAAAAGGAAAAAAAGAGAGTAAATCCGAGTAGTTTTATTCGACCACCGTACAACATTTATTCTAGCACATCCAGTTGAAATGGGTACAAATGGATTCTATTTGTTTCCCACTTGTATCAAAGAATGGACTCCCCGAATTTCTTAAATTGTTAATAACTCCTTTGTTATTGTCCACCGTTGCGGGGGAACCAAATGCAACTCACTTACTTATTTGTCAGTTCTCTCATCCAATCTTGAGCCAGAACATTTAGCGGTTTTAGCCTCTCATTTTATTCTATATTTAGGTAATCCAAATAGAAATATATGAAATACGGATAACACATCCCGCATTATAATTCAATCAAAGATTTTACTTAATATCTACCTATATTTAATCTCCTCGTTTATTGTATTTGTTGGTCATAAATTCATTAAATTCTCAAAAATCAACTTATTCGAGAAAAAAAGTAAAAAATATTGACATCCTGACCTGACATGGGTCAATTGGACAAAAGTACTCCAAAAAAATTTGAATAAAATACTATCCTATGCTTATTGACAAGAACTATTGTATATGATATAGGGTGTTACCCCAAAAACTCCATTCTCTTGACCCCTAAGGGGTCATTTAAAAATAGTTTTTGGGGAAATTTTAGAATCCCCCAATTTAGAGCTGGGAAATGGTTCGTTGAAGGGCCTATGATTGAAAGGATACCTTTATACTTTTGATCGGTTTGTGGTTGACATCCGGTTGATCTACTACGTGGAGCAAAAACACACGCGTAGCGTGGGTCTCGAGACTAGTGTATCGTATACGTATTACAAAGTTGTAGGCTCCATGAGTGACAATTTTACATTACACCTAACGGTCTAATCCTAAGTGCGCATAACTTTACAGAATTTACAAAGTATAATTGGACTTTCTCATTCGAAATTCGAATGGAAGTTTTCAATAAAACTATTATTATTCGATATCTACTACAAGAATTGAATAGCAATCCAATCTGACTCCTGGTATATGAATATATTGTTAACAGACATTGTAAAAAATTCTTAAAAATATATACACTTTAAATCTATCTTCAAATAGAGTGATTTTTAATACCAGTCTGGAAAAATTCCATTTCTAGGTATTTATAACAAAATATACATATGTATCTTATGCCACTTGGTATTTAAATTGAAATGATAAAAATAATATAAATAGCATGACTAGACATGTTACCGATTGCCCATTTTCAATTGAACCGTCCACACTAATGATTTTCAAAAGGTATCCATATTTATTTGTTGACTATAGAATACATAGTCAACTTTTTACTACCAAGTACATCACATAGATAGGTATAATTGGCATGTTTGCTTTTTTAAAAAGCAATTTCACAAATGTGATAATTTGGATTTGCGTAATAATAAGCCAATTGGATTGGAGGAATGAACTATCAAATGATCAAAAGAAAAGAGCAAATGCAAATCAAATGAAATAACTAATATTACTGTATGTACTATACAAACTTGCAAGTATGTAACTTAGGTATATTATATTAGAGCCGGTTTTTCGGCAAGAGCTAGTTCGGACATAAGCTCCGAATCAATAAATCTTTATCAATTCCTACGAACTTTCACTCGAATTTCCAACCCCAATACCCTTATTCGAGAATTTATTGACCGCCCCATCAAGCTCATAATAATCTTCATCCCAATAGATACGTATGGTTGCAACTATCGTATTAGTAATAGTAATACTACTACAGTAATATTTTACATACTTATATAAATGTTATATCGTATTTTAATGTCCAAGTAATACGAGTATATGATACATACCGATATATGAAAGGATAGCCCTTAAAACTGGTACTACTGCTATGATAAATTAACCATCAGACAAATTCATGTAATATAATCCATATTTATTCCGAGTCAGTACACCTTTTCTCCTGACAATCCGGGCCGAATTGCAACACTTGGCAAATCCGTATGGGATTATCTCTTTTGTAATATCAGTAGTAGTAGTCTGTTCCCCTTCATTCTCTTTCTCTATCGTGGCAAAGGGTGTAGGCCTAAGCCAAAAGAGAAAGAGGGGGGAAAAGGCGGCGACGGCGACTGCGAAGGAACCCACTCCGGCATACATCGATCGCCTCTCTCACCTTCTCCCTCTTTCCCTTTCCCCCCTCTCTCTTTCTCCGTCCCATCCATCCATCTGAGAGTACATACATATATGGAAAAGCACACACAGAACGGGCTTAGCAACAAACTGAGGCTACCCATCAATAAAGGATTTGCTTTGGATACCTGGTGTTTGTTTGCTTCTACTCCAGTAATTCCACAATAATGCAGCACTTTTCTAAGTGCTCCGGATTAGAAATACTCGTATGTAGTTTAGTACCCACAGAAGAAATGCTAGCATTTGCGATTACTAGCAATAAGGAAGGTTTAATTGCACGGATACAACCCATTCGTTCCAATATATTTGGGTTCAATTGGAATAAAATGGCCCATTCAAATCTCTATAATATTCAAATTTCTGAACACCACACCCATTCGTTCCCTTCCACGTAATATACAATGAATGAATAAGATGATCAAATTTTAAAAGCTAGGTTTTGTCTTTGCTTTGAATTCATATTCCTATATCTAAAACTTTATTAATCCAATTAGCAAGTGTGCAACCATTTGTAAAGGTATATATATAAACTAAATTTCATGTTACTTTTACAGATTTCCGATATCCAGCACAGATCCATTTAATATGAATGGCAAACTAGATATATATTTTATGATCTGTCGAATTGAAGTTTATAAAATTATGCATTTAAGTTTAAAAACAGAGCATAGCTATCCACTCTTTACTTTGAGTTGATGAGCTGAGATTGAGTTTTAAAGTTACTCTATTAAATTATGTATTAAATGAGACAAAGGTCAGCATAGGAAGGATAAGTCAAGAGAAATTACATATTCCAAACTTTTGCGAGAAATCTGCAATGAAAAAGTAATAAACTTTTAATGATTCCCTTTAATTAGACTTGTTTCTCCTCTTTATACACTAAAGGTTTCTTCTATACAAAGTATATGCATAATTAAGCTCGACTTCGTGGTTGATATTTTACGGAAAATGGAATAATTATTTTAAAGTCTAATTGTTGAACCATATTTATTCTTTACAAACAAATGATACAAATGTTCTCAAATATCCTGGTGCAAGTTTCCTCGACTTTCTTAGGCTGCGACATTCACAATGCACCCAATGGTTGCCAAAATTTCTTACAGGATATTAATTTTTTACTGATAAAGCTTATAATAGAAAAAGTTAACTTTTCTCAGGATCAGTTTTAAACCGAATACTGCCAAATCAAATTAGGACTAGAAAATTTCTTGTCTTTTTCTTATGGGATTCAACATTGGGTCGAATTTGACACAGACCGAATATACGAATTTTTCAAATGTTTCAAATAGGTAAGTCTCAACCTTAAAATTCAAGGAAACTTGCATTGGTATACATTTAAATTTAGCTACTAAATAATAAAATTGCTAGTTTCAATCGATGTCTTTCATTTAATTTTATATAAAAAGCAACGCGAATAGATGCACATTGAAAAAAGGTGTGAAGGTATTTTTTGAGAGCATTATCTGTACCTATGAAAATAAGTTTACAAGGATCGAGAATCTGTGACTGTCTTTGAATATACATTAAAGAAGAACTGTCAGGCACACAGATATTCTATGCATCATTGATTATTCGAATTTCATGCATACAAAAAGCTGAATCCTCCACACATGGGATATTTTGGAGGAGTAAAAATTGCCAACCTTGAACCGTATAATCTCAGACTTTCAAAATTAAGTAGTACTACTATAATTTTAATATTGTACTACACGTATGCTACACTTTTAGCTAGCCTACTTTAGCCCTATGAAAATATTATTCTTCGTAGAATAAGACACAAATATTGAAATACTCGTATCGTACAAGTAATATCAGCATATTGTACCTAATCCTAAGTATTGTAGTAGTACATATTATATCCTGATTCCTTACAGAGTCACATAGGTAGCTTATCTATGTATATAGTAATTGTGATGATGTGATCCTTATACATCTAAATTCTAAAGGTATGCTCCTAATTGAGAAAAGATGTGTCAGATTCATAACTATAACTTTCAGATTTAAAAACGGCATCAAAACTTAAGTGGATTTCATACATTAATATTCCATTGTGATTGAGGGAAATACATATGTAAGTCAAGAGTTGCAGAAGGTATTGGGTTTTGTCTTTTTCAAAGTTTTCAACCTGCTCCTTCCGCTTTTGAATGAGCTCCGCAAAGAGAAAGGTTTGATTCTTCTTTTATTAATGAAATGATCTCGGCTAAAAAGGAAAGTGGAAATGAGTGGTCCAATGTACAAATCTCTTCGCCTTTCAAAAACCTAGAATCGGCTGATTTTCGGATTTATTCTGGGATGAACTTCTGCGCAAAAAGTTTACCCCAAAATAAAACAAATCAGTCAAATGGCATCAAATGGTAAGTCAAATGGTAATCAAATGATGCCATAAACAAGTATTAGGTACTATATCGTCTCTAATGTCAAGGCAAGCATGTAGGACGTATTATATATGCATGTATTAATCCTAAGTACATCAGTAGATAGTGGCTGATGCAAGTGTTCTCTATAGTTTGTGGAGTGATATACAGATATAGGTACAATATATGTTAATAATGATGGCATAATGGAAATAATAATTGAGTACGAGGGGGTGGACCGGAAGTTGGACAGAATGGTCGTAGCTTGAAAAGGGTGCGGTTGTCGAAGCGCTTCCGTCGACGAGGGTGGAGGATCCATGACAGTTTCCGTTTTGCCATGTCCCAAAGTCCTACCTGCCCTGCCTAGCCAGGTTGAACCTCGAGCTTGAGTAATGGGTATATTTGTAGCTCTTTTGCAGCTCAATATTTTTATACCAAACTCATTTTTGCTCTAATAGCTTTTAACCCACTCCTTCCTCTACTGCAAGATAATGTGTTCATGCCTCATTGTTGGGCCGAAAACAATTTGAGCACGGGACACAAGCCCTTCATCCGCCTACTATTTCCATTGCTCCTAGATTGTATTGTAGATCAAACTACAAATTTAAAATATATTAAATAAATATATCAGCATCTGTCAAAAGTCGACATTATAACACTGGATCAATATCAATATGCAGACCCAAATACATCTCCATTAAAAAAAATTGCTCAATGTATTATACGGTTTAAATATAAATTACTATTGAGCTTGAAATTATTAATCCAAATTGATAAATTCTATGAATTGCGATCATATGGAAGAATTTGGAATATGAGCTTAAAGATGAATGTTTTCGCAAAGTGCACAAATTTGTTTATTTCTACTAACAGCAAGATGGATGAAATGCTGGCGGTAGCGGCAATGACTAAGGTCTTTTAGTGGAAAACACTCGGAAACTCGAAAGTTTGAAGGTATGTATCGTACTACTAAGGATAAATAATACCAGTATAAACCATATATCGAGATATGAGGCCTCAAATTGTTCAAGAAATCCCTCTTTCTTTCTCCTCTATTAAACATTAAACAGATATGAGGCCCCTTCAGAAATTTAAAAGTTTATACTAGTACTCAAAAGTCAAAACTTCTCTCATGAAGAATCCAAAAGCATTAATCTATTAATAATTCCAACTTTAGAGCTTTCTGAATGCATCTTTCACTATATTGGCCTCTCTATGTGATGCAGCGTTTATTAGCACATCTTCCGGTTGAGAACTTTTATTGCTTTTTGACCCTAAATCCTTTTAGGATCTCAACCAAAATATCAGCACACTCATTTAAAATTACTTGAAGCTTTGAAATTCCTATTGAATTCTTACATACTGAATTGTATGATTGTTTCTTTCTCAAACTAATCCTCCTCTGATCCTCTCATCCTAAACATGTTGATTACATTAACTTCATATGAATATTTATTGCTACTATTTAAATTTGCTTCAATTGAATCAGAGTAAAGAATGTTTATTTTCAAATCGTATTAAATAATCTTACATTTAGAAAACCTTTAGTTAAAAAATAAAAACCTGCTATTTTCTTTTAAAATCGTACAATACCTAATTGACAAAAGTGAAAGCTAGGAGTTACCAATTCTGATATGGCTTATGTATACCGGTACTGATATACAAAGTAGGATAACATTGAGACAGCCGATTATCATTATT
This sequence comes from Megalothorax incertus, assembly GCA_036507255.1. Taxonomy (NCBI): domain Eukaryota; kingdom Metazoa; phylum Arthropoda; class Collembola; order Neelipleona; family Neelidae; genus Megalothorax; species Megalothorax incertus. The sequence continues at coordinate 7,099 of JAAZTK010002226.1, forward strand.
GAAAGTTTGATACCCTCATGAAGAATTCAACGTTTTGGTGTACTCTTATTATTAATCCAAATCCTAAGTGTGAATTAATACCTACTGTATATATAAATATTATAATCACATATCATTTATTACCATATATTGTATTCATAAATCAATTTCTGTTGTTTCCTCTGTTTTTCCATAAATATAAACCTACTTGGATTAAAAAATTCTTTTGCAAAGTACGCTAAATTATATCTTACAAAACCGTTATTTTTTATTGCTTTATACTGTACTAATAAGAACTAATGTATAAAGGTACTTAGGATTAGAACATATCGTATTACGATAGGTAAAGAGATTTCAAGGAATGGAAGACTATTTAATTCAAATGGCACTCTGCATATGTTAATTGGATGGATTATTGTAGAGATCTTAAGCAAAAGTAGACAGTGGTGTTTTAAAAAATATAGACTGAAATGAAATCTCAATGGGCGACATTACAATTCTGGATGCGTGTTCTTATCTAACCAAGAGTCGGAGGTTCAACAATTGTCAAGTTTTCGTTAGGTAGGTACGATAGTATCTAAGTAGTGCAGTTCTTGAAATGAATAATGGCAAGAAATGAACAGAAATTCCTCGGCCGTGTCAAACGAGTCTATGTGTGTACATAATAATCATATCTTACTCGTAGTATATTTTAAGGGGATAGAAAAGTTTATTCAATGGCCAGGCCTGTATCTCTTATCCAAGTTAGAGATGAGTGAAACCAACTCTGGGCAAAAACCACGGGAGTGTGAGCGGAACTGCGATTGGATTCTCTTGGTTTCACCCATAGAGTATTAGGAACATATCCCTATATCATATCCTTAATGCCCTCCTGTCATTACCCCTATACCCCCGGCCTATCTGAGCCCATCTAAAGACGTAGGAGTAGATTTTAAACAAGTAGGTATTATAGCTTTAAAAAATCCCCAACTCGAAACTCAACTCGAGCTCGTCGACGTCTTTCTAATCCAATTCTCTTGTTTTTCGGAGAGTTTAGCAATTTAACTAGACAGAATCAAAGTCCAATCAAAACCTAACCAGCGTCCATACTATATATTAGTAATTTCTCCATTCGGAAAATCCTTTGGAGAGGAGGCGTGGGCAAAAGTGACCACCAATGGGCCAGATAGGATTAAATGAAAGTTGAAACGGCATGAATATAGGGTCCCTTTAAAGCAGCTCCATCAATATCTATGTATATCCTATTTGTACAATTTAGGTTCGGCCCACAAGAATCAATTGAAAAAAAGAGAGTAAAAACTTTTGAATACAATACAATAATGTTTGGCTCTGTTACTATTGTACCCATACAATAAAAACAGCATCATAAAGGCGGGAGAAGGCACGAGCCTGATGGGCAATTATCCTCCAAAAGAAACCTTTATTGAGTTACAGATGGGAGGATTTTATTAAGCATTTTTGATAGTTTTCCAATTACTCTAACTTATTTGTATTGCAAATAAAAATTTAAAAAATAATTTAAAAATATGTGTATGCACGTCAACTTTTGAAGCATTTTATTTTTTCTACTAATATGTATAAAATATTTGGTTCCTTTTCAACATACTCATTTTTATTTCTCACACTTGTATTAGAATTCATCCCATAATACATTTATCTAAGATTCCATTATAACTCGGAAGCCTCCACCTCCTCATATGAAAGCTTCCGAGCAACATTGACATTTCTTCCCATATTAAATTAAATTCTTCTTCTCGGCACATGAATGCTTTAATACGTATATAATTCATAAGTTAGGGGAATATCTGTACATATGTACAATATATGAGGAAAGAGACGCATATGCATTGGAAATTTACTCTCCGCTAAATTCCATTTAAATGCCTCTTAAACCCTATGGCTCACATATGATGCTGCCCATTAAACTTTAAAATAGTCTTCCCCTCTCTGAAAATGTTCTTTATTCTGCCCCCAATTCCCAATTTATTTAATTTGGCAATCGTTTCCACTCGGAATAGGTAAATTAGAAGTCAATTTAAAAGGTACCAAATCCTTTACCATAGATAGGATAACAATGATTAATGGCACCCCCGCCTCTAAATTGGTCATTTGCAGTTTAATATTCCGCTAGCAATCTCTCTCTCTCTCATTTAATGCTAGGTATACATATTATAGCTTGAATTTGATTAAGACTAAGAGAGCTCCGTCAAAAGGGTTGCAAAATAAATGTCGGAGAAGCCCGCTAAAAAGAAAGATGATATTAAATGAGTAGAGGATTTATTTGAGAAAAAGGTGGATGGATTTTAAAGGGCGGAGGAATTACTCAAACGTTTTCAGGTTGGAAAGATTATTAAAGTTAGTAGTGTAGTAAACCGAATCGAGTTTTGCACGAATGGGAGCACAATATTATACGCCAAAATTTCATGGCAAATTACTGATAAAAAATACATTGCGTCTCACAGAGGAAAAGAAGGAATATCATAAATCCAAAAGATTATTTATACTTTAACATATTTCATATGAATGTACGAATAAGAAATGATCTCAAACTTCAATATTTTTAATATGAAAATCAATATATTGTATTACCGAGTCCAGCTATATCTAACAATACCTATCTACTATTTGGGAATATGCATAAATAGAGGATAACTTAAAACTAATTATATGGGGGCTATGAAATCTCACGAGTTTTTTCATAAGCCTCAAAACTTTACCAAATCATTTTCACAGTACATAATTATTTGGGGCAGTTTGATATATTGTATAGTTATACCCAGTTATACCCAATAGTAGTTGAGTGCATTTGTCGTAAAAGTTATTAGCAAAAATATCTCATTTTTCTGTATTGGATGAAAGTGTAAATATGATATTATTTATTTGCCTAATTAGCCCAATTAATAAATCAAACAAAGCATGTTAACATACCTCTTCTTCTCCAGCAGCTGTATTCACAGAATCCATACTTTGGCTTAAATTGCTAGGGGTGTCCATTGTAGGGTTTCTTTCTGGGTGTTTTGAACGGTTTTTTTTAAACTCCACGAGCTATTCTTGGCCGTTCATTTGTTGAACTTCAAGTGGTGTTTACTCTTTTTTCAATCCTTCTGAAATGACACACAAATAATTTAAAATAAACAAAGGGTCAACGGAGTAGGATATAGAATTTTAATAAGATACACGGGCCAATTTCGAGTCTACGGGAGTGTGTCTTAGTATTATATCAGACAAGAAATTAGTGATAAATTAGTGTAGTAATCAGCTAATTAGTTGTGTTGTAGCTGTGAAATGAGGCGCACAAAAAACTAATGTGTATTTAAGATATTAATCGGATTAAAATTGTAAACTTCCGACATGCAGCACCTTCATGGTGAGCCTCCTAAAATGCTACTGTCTTCCCTGGGAAAAAGGATGTGCGAATGTGCTAAACAAATACGGCAATCTACCATTGATCAAACAAACTTGAAAAATATACAAAAATGTCGACAACTATGACCCATGAAGGATTCAAGGCGGGTGAAATGAAGACTTTCTAAATAATTCATAAGCGAGTAATAATGGGGATATGCTACGTATTCACATTAGTCAATTGATTTTCCATGAAAGTGGACATCTTTCCTTTCATAATCGACAAATCTTGGTGCTAAAAGCTATTTGCCCCAAATATTGAGAAGACTTCCATTAAAATAATTGCATATTTTGACATTTTGCTTTGTTTTTATGTTACACTATGCATATTGTCTGTTTGTATGTATATATGTAATGTACTAGCTTATACTATTATACATTCTTTCGAGTCAACTTTATTATAAATGATATATTTTTCTCATGCCAATTCATTTTAAAATGATTACAGATTAGGCCGTATAAGTATCAAGAGAAAGTCGAAGGTTTTTACGATAAAAAAATCTTGGCTTGTAGTTATATACAATATTTGATTTAGCAGAGAAAAATAATAAAAGGAAATAGGTCTGGATATTATAATTCTGAGCGATTCGGAGCGTGCCAATGTCCAGTAATCAGGGAGGAAGTGGAATATAGGCACGGAAAGAAAAATGAAGGCAAATTTTTAACGGCAATGTTCGAATCAGAGCAAATGTTAAATCCCAAATGCCAATGCTTTATGTCATTAATGCAGGCCTCTCCTTATCCTGAAATTCCCCCGATATGTTCCTGTCTCTCACATGGCGTACCCTTAATTCTTTTTTATTAGTTACCAATCTCTCATTTAGAGTAGTAGCTGAAAATATCCGGTGAAATTTGGCTTGAACTACTAAAAGTGTTATTCCTTCCCAAGAGAATAATAGATGAGAGAAAAGTTTTGGGATTTATTGGCAGCTGAATGATCAGATAATACAATTTTAGTTTGCATTCTCTGCATGCAAATCCACCGTTTACTCTGTTGTCTGATCTGAGTTGAGACATTTGGGATTTGGTAGTTTGCAAGTATTGGGTGTACACCGAGACGAGGAAGCAAACTATGTGGCCCCATACAAAAACCAATCGGTTATTCCTATCTACTTATGAAAGTATAGAAATAGCAGCAGGGGAGCTAACAGAGTTAAGGTAAAACTCTGGCACGCGACTCCCGTTTGCCAAATGCTCACCAACTTCATAA
>JAAZTK010002227.1:0-11692 GCA_036507255.1 Megalothorax incertus
ATGATGAGGGAGAGGTCATAGGTCAAGCTGTAAATAAGATGCCAGATTACTGGCATCTACAAAATCAGATTAAATCATTTCATGCGAGGGAACTACAAAGGAAGAGGAAGCGGGAAAAAATGCTTCAGAAAAAGGTCCAAGAAGCTGAGCAAAAATTGAATAAAGATGTCAAATGCTCAGAGGAAAGCCATACACAGCTAGGTGGGACAAAAAATGAAGAAAGCTTTATATCCGGGACTAGGATTAGCGAGACATCTGATGGCGAAGAAAAACTCGAGGTAAGTGCCCTCTAGAGGCCATCAAAAGGGCTTAATTGACTCTGAATTTTATCCTTAATTATTTACCTGGTTTAAAAAATTGACGGAATTATTTATTCTTGTCAAAGGTCGAGGTCATCCATTATAGTTCGAAGGCTGAGGTATATGAATCAAAACCTCCCAAATTTTCCCTCAATAATTCCGTGGGGGATGTCATTGCCGCCGATTCTGTCATTCAAGGGAAATCAAGCATGAAAAACGCTAATAGTAGAAAGATGGGGGAACATTCAAGGTCAATTTCTAATCCACCTCTGAAAAAATGTATAGCTTTTGAAGAATCTGTTTAAATCAAGCTGTAATGCCAGGTATTAATAAAATGTGTATTCAATAAATAAAAAGTTCAAGTTTATTCATGCGAAAAATGATATAATGGAATTAGCAAAGCCCCAAAAGTAGCTCATGTCAATCAGATATGGTAGAATAGGACCAAGGAGCCATGATGCTAAACTTTTTCCCGTTAGAGGTGTCAATGTCAATGATTTGGAGAGGGTCAGTAGGATCCATAAATTTCCACAAGTCACTATAAGAGTCTTTAGCAGAAATATTAATATAAAATAAATATAAATTAGAATTTTAAATGAACCTGAACTAGAGCCAAAATTCCAATGATGCCCAATATGATGCCACCTTTGATGCCAGTCACCTTCTTGATGCGTCTAAATTTATTTTATTTCAAATTTTAGTAAAATATATTATTTTAGAAATTATTTTTACTCGATATAAGAGTTTGTAGCGGGTTCTGATGTCCATCCTTTTTGTTTTTGATGCCAACCTCCGCCTTTTTCATGTCCCGAATGATGTCTTTGAGGTGGCCATGCTTGATGCCAACCTTGCGGGATGGAATTTGCTCCATGAGGAACAAATTCTTTTGAACCCACTTGCTGCCGCCAAATTTCAATATTTTCATAATCTCGTTCTTTGATGTCATTATGGTGTATTTCGTTAAATGACATTGGCTCAAACGAAGAATCCGGAAATATATTTATAACTTTCGGAGGCGTTTGAACACCCCCTTCCTCCACATTCAAATCCTCTTGAAAATTCCCGAGAGATGGTGATGGTCTGAAAATACTTTTCTTAATTTCTGGGACAGGGGCCACGAATTGAGGAGAAGGAGGATGTTTTTTCAAAAAAGGAGAATGTCCAATTTTAAGATGGCCAAGTTTATTGAAACTTGATGGATTCCATTCCGAACCGGATTTCCCGGATTCGACGCCCAATCCAATTATGAAATATAAACTGAGGATTAACACGATTGAGAGGATTGTGAATAATTTTATTTGAGGAGGCATATTTTATAGATAAAACAATTGGAATTCTTTTTTAAAAAAGTATAGTATTTTTACAACCTTTCTCAAAAAGTTCTCAAATAGGATTATGAAACTTGAGGAGCTAAGCTAAGGTTTAGGATGCATTTCATTGGATTTAAGCATTAAATTTAATTTAAACACTCTTTCAATCAATTTACGCTTGACTGAGCCTCTTATGAATTTATATAATTTTTTGTATATGATAGGTATATTTAAAAAAAGAATTTCAATTTTTATTAGTATTTTTGATTTATTCCTAAATTAAATTAGCAAATTACTTGTGAAGAATTAGATGCTGTATTGCAAATATAATATTATTAGGTAAAAACATTATAAAAATATCGATACATATAAATAATTTTAAAACAATTCAATTAATTAAAAATCTTTTATAATATTTAAGGCCAACAAGATTGCAAAAATAGAAAGCTTGTGCTATTGCCCTCCATACGAGTATTACTATACAATAATGTAATACGATCATTATCAATATCCTAAATACATTCCCAATAATACAGATATATCTACTACATATGTGTAAGTTAGGTAGGATTTTATTTGTAAATGCATTACCCTTTCTATTGACTAATCCGAAGTCCCAAACGCATTTCGAATACTAAATAAACAGAAAAAATATGTAGACTAGCTGCTATTAATATATTCTAAATGCAGTTTGGATTCTGGAATAGATGTGATATACGATAGCATGCAGGCAAATAATTGATGTGAAACGGAAAGTGATTTAAAATTTGTCCTATTAAAATTGTTTGAATAACAATTACTTTTAGTAATCAGTATCACTATCAAAATATATATCAGGGTTTATAAAGTCCACGGCACATTTAGTATAAGGGGAAAAGTTAATCAAATTAATATTCTCCCAATATCATCTCTAGACCTAATAAATAATCCTCTGAACAACCAGTTAACCTTTCTCTTTTTGTCTTTGTACTGTGAAGTTGTATTGAAATTATTAAATGCCCTTAAACTCTATGAATTTTAATGGAGATTTGTCAATGGACCCAACCAAGGATTATGATCATTTTATAAATCTGTACTGTGAAGTTGTATTGAAATTATTAAATGCCCTTAAACTCTATGAATTTTAATGGAGATTTGTCAATGGACCCAACCAAGGATTATGATCATTTTATAATAGGCATGTACAAAGTAGTAATACAATATCATACAAGCGAGAACAATCCTACATAATTACTGCATTACAGAGAGATTGGAGGCGAGTTTTTGTTTATAGATTGAACGGAAAGGACTAAATTGTTATTTTGGAAAGTAGCTCATTTAAACGATACGCTTCCTCTATCCTATTTACAAACTATTGAACTAATATTTATTTTTTTCCAGAGTTTTTCATATAAGTATTTGGAAAAATTAAACAATAGATTCCTATAATTTTTATTGTCCATTTTTTATATTGCAAAATTGCACGCAATCACGATTTTAGTTATTTCACGGAAATTTCCCCTTTAAAAAATTTAAAATGCTCGGGAAAAATTATTTCGGGGTTTTTGATTACATCATCGTAGTGGCCACATTGGGGTTCTCAATGGCCATTGGGATTTATTATGCCCTTGTTAGCAAGAATACGAGTGAAGATGTTCTAGTGGGTGGAAGGAAGATGCGGGCTTTACCGATAGCAGCTTCGATGCTGGTTTGTTAAATCAAATTAATAAACTTAAACTCAATTTTACAATTTTTTTAAGGTGACATACCTCTCTGCAATTTCCGTAATTGGATACCCATCCGAGATTTATTCCTTTGGGATTCAATTATTTATGACATTTCCCATTTCCAACCTATTTTTCGCAGCTTCTGCATTTGTATTTGTACCCTTCTTTTACGAAATGAAACTCACATCAATCTATGAATATTTGGAAATCCGATTCCAATCAAAGATTATCCGGAAACTCGCATCCCTCATTTTTATCATCCAAGTTTTATTCTGGTTCTAGTTTTTTATTGATTTGAGTTGGGGTTAATGATAATTTTATGTAGGAGTGGACTTGTCTTGTATTCCCCGAGTATTGTACTCCAAGCATTTCTCGGGCTTCCCATGTGGATGTCCATACTTGGGATTGGAACAATAGGAACAATTTATACATCCATTGTAATTTCCTTAAATAAGATTTGTTATCTTTATTTTAAAGTGTTCTTTAAATTTTAAAATCTCCGAATAGGGGGGATTTAAGTCCGTCGTCTGGTCAGATGTCCTCCAATTCGTCATTATTTTAATTGGTAAAAAATTTGCTTTGTAAATCCAGAAATTACCAATTATTTTCAAGGTATGACGGCCATTGTTGTACGAGGATTTTACTCGGCGGGGGGATTTTTTAAAGTAGGTACATTATTTTATATAATAATTTTTTTAGGAATTAATAAGTACTGACATATTTCAGGCGTTTGAAATAGCTAATGATTACGGACGCCTTAAAGTATTTGAGTAATTATCCTAAACCTATCTAAACTTCTTCTACAAATATATCATGTTAAAATTTCCTATTTACAATACCAATTAAAAATTGACTAGTTTCACATTGGATCCTTTTATGCGAATCAATCTTTTCAACATGCTTCTCGGACACGGGTTCAATTCCTTTATCCAGCCTGGAACGCATCAACTTCAGGTTCAACGATATTGCTCTTGCCCAAACGCCAGAGATGCCATCAAGTAATACCCTATTAAATATGAAGTTCCTTTGCGGATTAAAATACAAAAATATTTCCTTTAGGGCTCTTCTCTACAAAATCCCACTCTCTCTATTCATTCTATTCCTCTCCGTATTCACTGGGATTGCCATTTTCTCAAAGTACGCATCTTGTGATCCAATTCTCCTCGGACAAATTGCTAAATCCGATGAGATCCTCCCATATTTTGTGATCCAAGAACTATCATTCATCCCTGGAATGGTCGGTCTTTTTACCGCTGTTGTTTTCTCTGCTGTTCTGTCTACAATCTCTTCATCAATGTCCGGGCTAGCCGCTGTCACATGGCAGGATTTCATGGTCACAGTCCCTTACTTTCAAAATATGAGTCCAAAAGCTAAATCCTATGTGACACGAGGTTTGAGCTTCGCCTATGGGATCCTATTTATGGTCCTTGCATTTTTCGCACAGTATTTGGGCCCAGTCCTTCCAGCGGCCATTACAGGTTTAAATTAACTTTGTAATTTTACACAAAAATTGTAATTACTAATCCAAATTTTAGCATTTGGAGCAACTTCCGGTCCACTTGGTGGTATATTCCTCCTCGCTCTATTTGTACCAGTTGCAAATCGGCATGTAAGCTGCATTTTCCTAAAATTGATCCAAGTTCATCAATAAATATATGTATTTCAGGGCGGACTTTTTGGCTTGCTTTCTGGAATTATAATTATGATGTACATTGCAATCCAATCTTTCATCTTACAAAAATCTCATATCCCTCTACCTACTGATATTAATGGATGTTCACCTGATGTAAATTTGACAAACTACACTCCGGCCAACGCCACAATTGGAGCAGAGCTGTATTTTTTGATATATTATAAAAAAATTTAATGAATTTAATACAGATTTTGGATTTAGAGAGTTTCCTGAAAAGCTATTTACGCTTTCTTTCCTACTCTATCCATTCATTGGATCCCTGATAACAATTGTAACCGGATTAATTGTCAGTGGACTTACTGGAGGTTGCGTATTTTAGATTTTGAATTATGAAAATTATAAAATTAAAACACGTTTTTTAAATTTTTTTAGGATTCAGGAAAAGCAATATTCAGAGCACTAATAAGCATCTACATACATGGATGCGGAAGCCAGAGATGAAGGGGACGCCAACGCCAAATCCCACGCAAGAAGATAATAATATGAATGAACTCAATTCCACAAATTATAAGACTACCAGATTGTAAATTAATTAATCTTTAGTGAGCTTTTAAACTTTTTCATTAATTTCCAATTTTTATTTTAATAAAAAATATTTATATTTTGAAATTTATCTGCTGGCATATTTAGATAAGTTTTGAAATTATTCATCGTCAGGAATTTTTGCAATGATTCGCACGGGTGCTCCCGTGCCTAAAAATGATTTTAATTAAATAAAAATTAAATAAAACCCGATTTATTGATACCTTTATCGACTTTAAAGGGAGCCAGCCAAACTGTAAAATTTGTAGGAGGAAGTAGATGAAGATTATTAGCATTCTCCACGAGCCAAATTTTTTTCATAAAGACTTGATGAGCAGCTTGAACCTTTGATGGTATTTATTAAAATTTCAAAAGGCTTATTTTAAAAATTACTTTATTATCTCCTGTATCAAGCGAAATCGTGTCAATTCCGCAACCATAAAGTTGTCGTTCATTCATAAGCCATTTTGCTGCATCTTCGCCGAATCCTATTTCTCAAATACAATACATATTTTATGATTGTTTTTAAAAATTATTTTTAAACCTGGAGAATTTGTATTAACGGTAAATTTTAAGGAGGGTGTTCCACCATCCTCTTCCTCTTGATCCTCTTTCGGGATCCCCAAAAAGAGATTTTTTTCTCGCCATCGGGATGACTTTTTTGATTTTTAATAAATTAATTATTTCAAGTTTACATAAAATTAATTAAGTAGTACCCATCCTGTATTAAGAAATACAACGGAATTTGGAGGTATTTGCCCATGTTCAGCTTCCCATCTGAATTTTAATTGAAAAAATACATTTTAATCATTTGGGAATTCCATATTTTGGAAATATCTCACTCGATCAAGTCATCAGGGGTGCATTCGTAATTTATATTTGGGATTGAGCCATCTTCCATAAATACTTTCTTGGAAATGTCAATCATAACGCCAGGAATGCCTAAGAGTCTTTCCAGAGGAATTTGATCCAGCGTCCAACCCTCTTTTTTAAATTTAAATTATTATGTTTCTTTAAATCCATTTTTGAAAAAAAACCTGGGTCAAAATGATAATTTGCGTCGATATGTGTACTCGTGTGTTCGGATATACAAAATCTTCTTGAAGCAACCCTTGAAATATATTTAAATAATTTTTATATATAAAAGCCAATCCCTTATATAATAGGTAATCCCTTTTACCAGCCATGTTCAGTGTCACCCTTGAAATCTTCCGTGAGAGTTGTAATTCTCCCCGGCCAAACCTTTCATTTTGGAAGATTCGAATATAATTTTTAAATTTTATATTTAAAATATTTTTACAGGTGTAGATTTTGAAAAATCGTGAGATAAATCAACGAAACGTGAACAAGTATAAATAAAACAATTAAGGAGAGCGATTGAAAAAAATAATTTCTTAATAATCGAGCTCATTTTGCTCCAATATATCCTATGAAATACACGATTGTGTTTATCAACTTTTAAAAAAGTTAAGTTTGCAATTTTGGATGTGTGTGTAAAATGTTCAAAACGTTGTTCTCTGAAAGGTAGTATACATTGTTTCAGTTTGGAAATTGGAACTCTTTATAACCATATTTAATTAATAAACAATGAAAACTCATTAATTAAAATGCATTGGAACCATTAATTAAATTCAAGTTCAGAGTATGCAGATAATTCATTTTAATGACATACTTATTTTTAAACAATGTGAATTCGTTAAATTTTATTGCTTATACTATGTATCATATATTTTTATTGTAATATATTGATAATTTTGATTTAGGTATGCTATTTTAGGCAATTCAATTTTCAATCAATTTCTGCAAGGACTCGGGTCGGTGCACCTAGAATAGATTTATTTGATGACCAAATATAAATGATTTATGATAATTTAATACTTAAATGCAGATCTACACTCATAACTCTATAATTGATCAAATTGATATTTTTAAACCTGTAGCTCGATCAATTTTGAAAGGCATAATCCAAAGCCGGAATCCCATGGGTGGGATCAAATCAAGATTTGCCACATTCTCCAGTAGATATTTCCCTTTGGCCATAAAAGCCCGATGTGCATATAATTCCTGTATAATAAATAATAATAATAATATATATTATTTTTAATATTATTATTGTTCATTTTTAAATTAAAGCATTTACACGGCTTGATCCCATATCAATAGACATTGCATCAATCCCTGCACCCAGGATTTCTCTCTCATTTGATAAATATTCTGCTGCTTCCTTTGAATATCCTACATTATTAATAAATAAAAAATAAACTGTTTTAATTTAAATTCTTGGATAGACTTAACCTGGAAAATGTGAAGCATAATTCCAATCCACCCCAGTCATGTTATCTGGTGGACTTTGAGAGGAGTCTTTAAAGCCCATATATAATTTTTGATCATAATATCTTTTGTCCCATCTAAAATTTTATTTAAAAATTATTTGAATTTCGATAAAGGAAATTTATTTTACCCTGTACGCAATAGAACTACCTAAAATGTAAATCAAATATAATTTGCTTAGATTTACAAAATATTGATCAGACATACAGAATTGTATGGTATTTTTCCATGCACCGCTTCCCATCTAATATAAAGATTAAATTTTTATTTTAGTTTATTCTATATTTTCAACCACTTACTCAATTATATCCTGTGGAGTCAGCATATAATTTTCTTTGATGACAATATTTCCATTCTCAAAAGAATGAACCTTATCGGTGATGTCAATGCAAACGCCAGACACATTGATGAGATTTTCCAGAGGTATTGAATCAAGCCTGATCCCATGTTTATACATATGATATGGAGTATCCAAATGAGTTCCAGTATGCTCTGATACACAAAATCCTAAAGATAATCCAAAAATATAGTAATTTATGATTGCAAAATATTTCCAAATTAAACCTTTTGATGCCACAAAAAATCCGCCAGGAGTAATTCCTTCGAACTCCACGTTAAAACTGGTCTCCATCCCCGGAAATAAAGGTGTCATTTTGTTAAGGGGGTAGGTCAGGTCGATAAATTTTGATCCAGATGGGGCAAAGGCAAGGGATAATAGAAAAATTTTAAAAATCCTTGCAAAAACAATATCCATTTTTAAATTAAATTAAATCCTTGCAAAAAAAGTTTTGCATTTAACTAAATCTACCTTAATTATTGTACCACAACTAATGATTCGTAATGAAGTTGGACAATATTCTATTATTTTTAATGATCAAGTAAATAAATTTTAATTAGCCCAAATGTTCTTGTGATTTATTTTTTGCAAACATGAAACTCATTATTCTATCAAATAATATAATATAAACTAATTATTGTAAATCCGGTCGTAGATGAAAGTTGGACAATGATCTGCAATTAAAATGCGAAGTTTTTCTCGCCATGTGCCAACCGTGTACCTTGAACAAGGGTACCTCTGGCTAACTGCTTTGATCATTGTTTGCAAAACAGGTTCAATTCTCGAATTCTGGACATTTTTGTCAAAATTAAAACAATATAATTCGTACCAAAATAAATTCTAATTACTCCATTTTTGACGAAATAGTTGAATTTCTCAACAGCGGCGTCAAAATCCGCTTTTATATAATCTTCCTGCACATCTACTGGCATTTGATTCCACATGTCCTGGGCTGTACGTCTCACCTTGTCATCCCCAAATATATTTGTTCCTAATTTTTAACCTATTAGATAATTATTATAATTTTAGGGGGTTTTGATTAACCTGAAACAAAATTTCCAGGCTCGATAACATGTTACATGTACGCCCCAAGGCTTCATTTCCGGTCGAAGGCATTCAACCAGACCTTTAAAAAATTTATTTTTACCTAATTTATTCATATTTTTATACTCTACCTTCAACTGCCCATTTTGAACAACAATATGAAGATCTGGAGACATTTCCAAACAGACCCATTTGACTGGAAATGGTCACAATCCGTCCTTTAGCTCTTCGAATTAATGGAAGAGCAAATTTGATGGTTCGGAGGGTTCCGAAGAAATTAATTTCCATTATCTGTTTATAAGATGTCATCGGCGTCCATTCCACATGACCAAATCCTGCCATCCCAGCATTCGTGATGACAGCCCATAGGCCCCCTATGAACATTTATTGTCAAAAAATCACATAAAAAATATGAATAGGTACCATTTGCCGAGGATGGAAGATTTTTTTGGATAAAGTCAATGGCGAGTGCGCAAGATTCGTCCGAGGTGACATCCATTGGGAGGACATGCATTCGACCATCATTTCTGAATTCATCCCTGAGCGCCTGAGCACCCTCAGTTTGATTAGAAATGCAGCCCGCAAATACTGTAAATCCCTAAATATAACAAAATTAAATTATATTTGAATATTTTAAAAATATTTCACAGACCAATCTATGCAACTTTCGCACCACTGCATTCCCAAATCCCGTATCGCACCCAGTTATAAGAATAGCTTTTCCTTCTGATGGTTTAAGCTAACAAAAAAATAGTATTTAGGAAATTGACTGTTTGGAAAAATTAAACTTTACCAGTAGAGAATCGAGAAGGATTAACCCCGCGGAAGAAAATGAGGATAAAGCTAGAAATGTGCAAATTGTACACATAAAATGGAGGTCCAGAAAGAAATTTGAAGTAATTGCCAAAAATAGTGAAATTAACGTAACTGAAAAACAATTCCACCAAACATCCCAACTAATCAAGGGGAAATCACTCATATTTTCGGCTAGTTAATTTTATATAATGCTCTTGTAAGAATGAATTTATAAGATATCGTACCTTGCAGATGCCTTACTTTGTATTAAATTGAGCTTTCAATTTACGATAATGTAAAGTGCCTATCTTTTATTGTACTCATAATTCTTTATAGTCTGATGCTCTTTAAACTCTTAATTTTGATAAGCCCTATCGCTTAAATAAATAGCGTGTCATCGAATTATCATGTGCT
Source organism: Megalothorax incertus (assembly GCA_036507255.1). NCBI lineage: Eukaryota > Metazoa > Arthropoda > Collembola > Neelipleona > Neelidae > Megalothorax > Megalothorax incertus. The sequence continues at coordinate 10,452 of JAAZTK010002227.1, forward strand.
AAGTAGTTACTAGTTAGATATACTAATCCTAAGGATAAGTATATTCATTAATCTGCTAATTAAATGCAGTAATAAATTTTCCATTTCCTCAGGGTCGGTGTCAGAGGGTCCAATAAAGATGTCAAAAGTTGATTTAAAAATTGTTATCAATTTTTTTAAGATCTTTCTATACCGTATTTCTTCATTATTTTCAATACATATTTATTTCAAGAGATAATTATTTATAATGCCAAGCCATATGCTGGTACTATCGGTTCATTATTATTAACAAGAATTTCTCCCAAGCTTCGCTTGGGGTGTTTTTATAATTATTGTTACTTAATTCTAATTATTTTAAAGTTATAGTACATCAGTTTTTGACCTCCCATGAACTCATTTGCCCCATGTCAGCCTAATCCGGTATCATTCGATTCCTCTCACCGAGGCGCGTTCATAAAGTACCCACAACCCTATATTAAGAAAACTTTTCAATTTGTTGACCCCGCCAGGTCAACCGGATGTCAACTTGACGGACCGGATATAGCCCATTAACCCGCGCATTTTTCTGGGCTATTTGATGGTACAAACAGTTTTTTCCTAGCTTTGACCGTTCTCGAGATATTTGGGAACAGACGGACGGACTGACGGACGGACAAATTCCTATGCTAACCTATGTTAATTAAAATTAAAAATTGACCATGACCCATATGACCTAGGTCAAAAGTATATACATGAAAAATCCAAGTTTTCCACCGGAGAATCCATAAAAAATATAAAAATTGGAAAAAAGTAACACCTGCAAAAGATCGTCGTCAAATATATATATAGAGATTACATATTACTTATATAGATCCAAATTTTGGAGCTAATAAATTTGGAATTTGTTGCTGATTCGGAATACCATAATTTTTCCTTTCAGAATTTTAATAAATAATTAGGTTAATATGATTATCTTATATCCAATGATGTAGTATAATAGGGATTTTGACCTCCAAATTCACTAGATATATGTCAATCTGGAGTTTACGTTATCATTCGTGAATTTAGAATTTACACCCATCAGAAATAGACTTCTATATTAATTAATTTAGTTTATACAAAAGTTTCTGAAACAGAACATGAGCACTATAGACAAAAGACACAATTCACAGTTCATTAAGTCAGTATTAAAAGTTACTCAATTCACCCCCTGCACCGTTCAATAATTTCAGAAGAAGGAAGCGACAATTCCACTTCTCTGATTGACAAACTTTTCTATTTGT
>JAAZTK010002228.1:0-11690 GCA_036507255.1 Megalothorax incertus
TATTTGGAACAAACTCTTTGGCATCAAGGTTGAATGTAAACTTCTTTTCATTATTCTTTCCACTCCCATCACCAGATCCATCTCCACTCGCTCCACCCCCATCCGTATTGGTAGGATTAGAGCTGCTCTGGAGCTCAGCATTACTAGGAGTAGGAGTCTCAGTCTGTTGTTGTTGTTGCTGCTGCTGAGGAGGAGGAGGAGGGCCTTGAGGTATTAGTGGTGCAGGCACAGGGGCATATTCATCCTTACGAGGAATTGGTTTGGGCTGTTGTTGCTGCTGTTGATGTGGAGGGAGATTAGAAGGTGGACTTGACCTTGTCATATGTCCTCCTTGCATCTGCTGCTGCTGTTGTAGAGGCATATGATGGGGTTGATGTGGATGAAATGGTGGATTCATTGGAGGTTGTCCATGTCCATGTGGACCACCACCCATCCTGCGAGGAGGTGGTTCTCCAGAACCAGGACCTCCGCCTCCTTGTTGCAATTTAAATGTATTTCCAAACTCTTTAAGTTTTGCAGCTTCAGTCTCCCTTGTTCCACGCCGATCCCTAATCCATTCCAGGTTTACCACCACCCATTCCCCTATTGGGTTGTCCTTGCCCTCCTCCCCCTTCCATCCTACCACCACCACGGTGTTCAGGTCCTCCATGTCCTCCTCCACCAGAATTTGGATGAGAATTATAAGGTTGCGGTGGTGGACCTCTACGGTTATCATAACGTCTATTATTAATCATGATAGCCACCCCCAGGAGGACCAGATCCACCATACCTTGGGTTGAAATTTCCACGACCACCTCCACCCTCACCACTCAGAGGAGGTTTTCTACCCATATGTTGTTGCTGCTGCTGCTGCTGTTGAGGAGGGGGTGGACCATTGTTCATTTGGTGTTGTTGAGGAGGGGGTGGAGGGTGCATTTGTTGACTTTGTTGTGGAGGAGAACCAGCAGGGTTGACTTGTTGTTGTTGTTGTTGAGGAGGAGGAGGAGCTTGCGTTTGAGGTGGAGGTTGTTGAGGGGGTTGTTGTTGCTGTGGATGATGGTGTTGTTGTTGTTGTTGCTGAGAAGGGGGAGGATGAGGATGATGCGACTGCTGTTGTTGCAAATGACGCCGAGAGGGTGGGACATATCTTTCACTAAAAAAGGGGGGAAACAATATTAGATTTGCCTGTAACAATTTCAATATATAATTTTTTAAAGTTCTTAAAACAAACGGATTGAATGAAAAATGAGGCATTAATATCCTGAATATACATACAATAGACGATAGATGCATGAACATTGAAAAATTGGCCTCAAAATAGGAAATAAATGCTTTAGTTCGAGGTAAATATGTTCGAAATCGAGATCAAGCAAGTATGAAATTGCAAAGTGCAATAAGTGGGTTTTTCGCATATACAAATTCTAGTAATAATATATCGTACAATATTATTATAATATAATTAATTTAAGTATTAATTGAAGGAGTACATACCCTTGTGAGGTGTTATTATTATGATTCTTGACATTGTTATTCGAGGGAGGAGGGGGGTTAGGACCACTGTTCATGGATCGACCAGGACCAAGGACTGCAGAGAATGCTGCTTCTTCATCATCTCCATTCTCCACATTAGACCTCTCCCAAGACACAGTATTCCCCTCAATTTCGGATGCAATTGCGGATGCAGCACGCTCATGTTTCTTGAATTCATCATCATTTTTATCCAATTTAGTTGTATATCCGCTTAGATCGGCTGTAAATGAGGATTTGACTCCATATTTTTCTTCATTTTTCCGAAACATGTCTTGTGCTTCCCAACCATTCTATCGAAAGAAATAATAAAATAGTATTTAATAAATCTAATTCCCTAAAGGTTGGCATACCGAAGATCCGCCTGAATTGAGCTCTAGACCAGGAGCCATCGGTTCATCAGCACCTGTTACATAATATGTGTATTAGTATTAGGTAAGTATAAGTTCATTCAAAATAGAGTACAACACTAACCATCCCAAGGGGTTAATTCCTTATCCCCAATTGAAACACCACGTGAGGCTGCAATTGCAGAGTCAGTAGCAAATTCTTTTGTAGCATATGCCATGTCCACGTTCTCAAACTTTAATTGTCAATATCTGTGGGGTGAGGGGTCGGGGGGAATGAATTAAAATGACAAAATTAATTTTTTTTAAATAATGGACTTACTCTCTCAGAGGGAATAATTAGAACATCGAAATGCTTATTGATAACATCATCATCATCTTCAACGATATGAGCCGCTTCTAGCATAAGCTCAAACGACGAGGAGAAGCAGGCAAAGATACCTTCGTACTTGGTATTGTCCAGGGTAGTCACTTGAGCATTACAGCCCACCAACAATGCCATGTTGTACGAGAAATATGGATCTATCTCCGACTTTTTCAATTTCCGCCCTGGAAAAAAAGACAAAAGGACATATTTATATTAATTAATTTAGGATTAGTTTACAATACACTAGACATAGGTACTACAATACATATTGTAGATTCATTATTGTAAAAAGAATACTATCTTCCGAATCGATAGTAGTACCTAATTTACATTTAAAATAATTGTCTAATGGCCTTGTCTTTTTAAATATCTTTCATTGAGTCAGAAAAGTCCTAGTTAAATCAGTTCGATTCGTCCTCTAATCATATCAAATCAAAGCATAGCATATCAGTATTCCTAGAAAATGATATCAAATTGGCTAGTATTTCATTTATCGGATAAACAGCTCGATTACAAATGAAAGACTCCTTCACTAGCTACACATACATACTCTCAACATCAGACACAAATGAGTCATAAATTAATGTAAACTTTATCAAGAAAGAATTAAATTTTAAATAGGCTCCCATAATAAAAAAAAGACGTACTTGCTAGACGAGGCAGGCCCTCTTGGCTTGCCTTTTACTGACTTCATGGACATGATTGGAACGATGCAAGTTCACACCTGAATCCCAAAAATGCTTCAACAATATCATGAAATGTACAAAAAAAAATGGAATTATTATTTAATTAAAATTAATAATTAATAATGACATAAACCTAATTTACAACTTTCGACCGTTATACGATTTATGAGTATTATTTTTTTAAGGACCAAAAAACAAAATGACATTTACACCGACACGGTGGTCACATAAATTAATCTATTTCAACTGGATACCATTTAAGTTAGGATTAGTAAAAATGGAGCAGGGTGAGGGAAGAGGCCCTTTTAATTGTTTTTTTAATGACTCCTCCCTAAAAAGGTGTCCAATGTCCATGCAATGTCACAATCTAACAGGGAAAGACTTGGACCACTTCTTGAGGTGTCAATAGACAAATAAATGACAATTCTCTCGTCACGAATGAGGGCTCTTAATTGGGCAATTAAACCCAAATAAATTTTAGATTTTATAGCACACATCCGAAAACCTGTAGTTTTTTTAAAAGAAAATTATTTAAGTGCCCTTGGACAACTCCTTACCGGGCCAACCGGGGAAGGTTGTAGGTTCCAAGCTGTGACGATGAGGGTGTCCAAAAAACGAGGGTTTGTCCAGGGGAGGATTTCACAAATAATTTTTTTTTTCGGAAATTAGTAGCAGAGAAAGAGAGAGAGAGCCCTCCTATTTCCTCTGTGTGTAGAGACAAGAAAGTCTGAAATCTAAATGGCTGTCCATCTATCGCCTCGTGCTCCTTCCGACTAAATCTCACTGAATTATGGCTTTAAAATCCTATAATTTTAATTGTCACAATGTAGAGTGAACTCACCGTAGAGGGAGGTGAGCCGGCCTGGGTCAAAGGTCGAGTTTTTGAGGTGGAAAACTGTTGGATTAAAAAGAACTAGATTTTCTTGCGGGAGAGGCGAGTTGGTACAGAGTGGGGCATTGAACTTGGAGTACTCATCATAGCTCTTAGGATAGGGCAAAGCATTGGACCCGGTCACAGAGGGAGTCAAAAGAGACTTTTTAAAAAATGTTGATTTAATCATATTTATTTAATGGGTTGTTGTGGGGAACCCCCTTTCTAGTATCTAAAGACTTTGATTTAATTATTTTGAGGCCTGTTTTCAAAGTTTAAGCTTTGTGAAAAATTGTAGATCTTTTAAAGTTATTGATCACTCGACACTTCAAAATTGGATCGAATGGGATTAGTTTAGTACCTACTTATTATAATTATATACCTACTTATAGTTTTAAATGCTATTCAATAAATAGTATAGCGCCTGAAAAGGAACGTTTAGTTTGTATTTGTATTTGTATTTTTATTATTATTATTTCCATAATTAAATTTAGCTGTTAATTGAAGAGCAAATAATAAAAATGCCTGAACCTGAGAGCTATTCCAATGGTTTTACTATAATGAAAAATTTATATCTTTAAAATATAAATTTGAAACATGTGAATTTTATCAATAGTTTGCAAATTGAATTTATTCAAACTTTAAAACTTATTTAAAATTAGTTTAATCAAAATCTAGTTATATAGGTAAGTTTATAGTTATAAATATGGTAGGTACTAGTAAATGAACCAGTATAAATGTAATAGTATAAAATACAGTTTGGTGGCAAGTTTTTAAAAAAATTAATTTGAAAGCGAAATTATATTTAATTACAATTAGCTGGCATGATCCTATTTTAGAATACACGTCCAAATGCAAATTAATCACAAATTAATAATGTTTGCGAATGATTTGAATTACCGATATATCATATCAATACAAAATAATTACAAATTACTTGAACCGTTTTTAATCCCATTTTAGATATATTTATAGCGTCAGGAAAATGCTTTAAATAGAACTCAGAAAAGTCTCTGTTACTTTCAATGGAAATTCAATGCAATGGAAATTCAAATTCAGTCAGAAAAGTTATGTACATGTTGTAGTACACTGTACAACATTGTAAAAATTGTGAATTAAATAACAATTAATATGGAAAGAATAGTTTCAAACAAATAAGGATTGATTACTTAATAAATATTAAATATCAAAGTTCATTTAAAGATTTTAAAGTTTAAACTACTAAAGACAACTAAGTTCCTATAAAATAAATCCGCAAATTCCTAAATTCGTGTAACCCATTGCGTTTCCCCTTTTGTACCCGTTAATAATTAATCTTAAAATTATATTGAAAAATAAATTACTTTTTCTATGCTCTAAATTATATATAACTTACAAGTAATTCGTTTTTTGGTATGAATGTAAAGCTTATTCGAGCTTGTGAATTGTGGGATAATGGTTCATAAACTAAATTGTCTATGAAGATTTAGCCGATGATATACTTATCTAGAGTACAATTTTGGATGTGGATTTTTCAAGCTCTGGAAATTAAGAGCTCGTTGATCGCTTTTGTTATTTTTATCTTATTAGAATTTAATTAAATGATAGTAATTTTTCTTTCAAGGCGCTGCTGCGGCAAGTGATTGCGATTGTTGTTGCTGTAATTTACCCTTAGATTCTGCATTCTTCTGAGCCAATGCTTTTTCACGTTGTTTCTGCTTTTTCCTCTTAAGCAGCTGCTTCATATGCTCCCTTTTCATCTGGTCATCTGTGACATCGAGCCTGCGATATAATCAAAGATTTATAAAGATTTAGAATTTAGAGGCTAGGATATCTTACCTAGTGATTTGGTATACGAGGAATTGCTCATGAGTGACATAGTTTGGAAGATTCTTGAGAACAGGTAGTGTTTCATACATTGTTGGACATTTCTTGAGGACATCTGATCGCCCAAGGGTGTATTTGATTAGAACAAGAGCCACACGGAACATGACTTTAATCCCTTCACAAAGAAACATGTCCCATACACGAAGAACCGTAGACCAAGGTAGAGTTCGAGCAAAAGCACAAAGAAACCATTCAGTCATGTATAAAACTATAATTTAATATGTATAAAATTTTAGTCAAGTATTCTCTAATGTGAAAAATGTTTTTACAAATCCCTGTACCTGGTTCAATGTTTTGCTTTTTCAAATGCTTATGAACGGGAGGGGCCACCCTTTTTAGCAACCCATTAAGAATCTCTCCATCCAACTGAAGGGCTTCCATCCCTGGGGAATAATAACCCTTGAGAAATTTCTCACAAATAGCTACTAAACACCAAAATGCATCCTCTGCAGGCATATGCATTAAAAGGGTGGCAGCAATAGGAGCTTGTGCTTGACAATAACCATCTTCAGCGTTCAGAATGGAGTAAGCCTTTAGTACATTGAATAGATCCTCTTGTCCATGCCCCGTACTTTCGTTGAAAAGTTCATGGAGAGGGAATTGACGATGTACATCTTTACGAATGTCATCAATACAATTCCGATTTCCCTCCTGAGCTAGCAGCTCAGCATAACCCCTAGGATTCTCCTTTTGAAGATATGCAGCACCACAAAGATAGAACCTTTAAAGCATTTACAAAAAAAAAATGAATTATTTGAATATTTAAATTTGATTGGAATGATATAAATTTACCATGCTCGTCCCCGAACAGATCGAGGTATCCCTTTTCGACATCGTCTTCTCACAACCTTAAAGTCTCGCCGTATAAAATGATCCCAATTACTCAACATCTCAAGCCATTTGACCTCCCTCTTCCGAATCACATCTGCTGGAGGATCTGGTTCACTGTAATAATTAATTAATCAATTAAAACCAATTGAAAATGTCGTGTACATTAGGTAGGAATTTTCAATGATGTTTTTAAGGGTACTTGGAAAGGGTTGAAAGAGGAGATTGTTGAAGGCTTTTGCGGTATTGGATTGCTTGTTCCGATTTTAAAAATTCCATATTTTATTTAATGGAGCTGAATTAAACTACTAATTTTGACAATGTTTTAAAAGAGGTCAAGTCTTAAAAGAGTTAAGACCCAGTGTCCTCAAAAGTTGTGCAAAAATGCAACTTTGCATATACTCGACGAATAAAAATAGTTGAAATTATTAATTACAAATGTTCATCTTTCTAAAGTGGGTAATAAAATTATAAATCTATAGATTCATTCTAGTGTATTATAAAAGGGTGTGACTATTTCGCACTTATTGCAATTAAACGATGTCACTGGTGACACAACATTTACAAAACTTGGATTCGATCCAATTAAATAACTAAACTAAAAGCTAGGTACCTCTAAAAAATCCATTTCAAATCATTTTGAATTTTGAAACCCTTTCTAATTGGATCAAAATTAACATATTTTATAAATCGAACTTTACCTCTCATGAGTGTACTGATCCCCACCGAGGAATCCATATCGGTCAGGTGTTGTTTCCGAAACTGAATTATTGACTGAATTGTTGTCCATTAATCTGTAGTTAATTGGAAATGAATTTTAAGATATAATTTACAAATAACGAATCCAATTTATGCGCTTGCTAATTAGATTAACACCTCGATCAACAATCACATCTCAAAATTGAGGTATTAATTAACTATTAAAAAATCGATAATACGAAGCTGCTAATAATTAATTAGGTAATTAAAACAATTAATTTAAAAAATTCTTACGAAAGGGATGCGACGGAAGTTGAGGACTTTGAAGATGACGAGGCCATTCTAAGACTATACTACACCCCATGTATATAAAAATCAGACAGTACTCCTCCTCGAACAAGTCCAAATATATTGTTTTGTACAATAGTTAATTGTTTAATATTAATTAAAATTAATAATAGACAATTGCAAAATCCACCCTTATTCGTCACAAATTTGAGTAAATAAATTCAGTTTGAATCACTCCGCCTTGTGCAACTAAATCCTGTACACCTTTTGGCTCAATCCCCCTGCACTCGCTCAGCTGAAGCGTCAGTTTTTCAGTTGCTGTTGAAAAATTTGAGAATTGACAATTTTAGTCAATCGCGTCCGTGACATCCCCCTCGTTTTAGTCTCAATTTGTTGGTAAGTTCGTGGGACTAAATTGTAGGGTAGTTTAATGACATAATTTGGGGGTGTATCAATCAATTTTGGGTGAGGTTCCTTTATTCTTTTTTTGGTCAAGGCATGGGGGGCCTCGGGGTATTGTTTTTCATATAGGCCCTGGGGGAGACACTTGCACTTTTTGCAATTTTTCAATTTCACGTGCACGCACTTGAGCCATTTTGATCCCCCCTATTTAGTTTGAGCTATAAATCCACATTTTAATTAATTATCTTCGATTTGGTCATATTTCAGATCGTAAGAGCTTGTAAAGACTACTTTTACAATGCCACAAGGAAGGAGCGCCAAGTCCAAGAGTAAGGCAAAGACCCCTACCAAGACCCTGGCCAAGAAGAGCAAGGCCATTAAGAAGAAGACACCACAAAAGAAAAGTAAGTGTACCTATACAAATAGAAAATTCAATTAGAATTTAATTAAATTTAAATTTAAATTAGAATTAATTTTAAAATTGAAATGTAATTTGGGTGTTTTTTTTAAATTACAGATCGGCCTGGTAAGCACCCATCACAAAAACTATGCTCTTTATTTTTTTTCAATTGTTAGAAATAAATTAATTTCATTTGTTCTTTTTTTTAGCACCAACAAAGGCCAAGAGTGCTGTTGATACTGCTGTGACCAAATCGATTAATGCTGCCAACGAGGCTGCGGCAAAAGAGAAGGCCACCTCTCATGGAGCGAAAATGAATATGGGGTCAAAGGCAAAAGCAACACCCTCAAAATCCAAGGGCAAGGCGAGGGCACCAGCCAAGAAGGCCGCACCGAAAAAGAAGGCTTCCGTGAAAAAATCTCCACTCAAGGCAAAGGCTAAGGGAGGAGCCAAAGGGAAGGGAAAAAAGAAGTAAGAACCCCACCACAAAGGAGGAAAGCTTTAGAGGATAATTAATTGTGTTCAAAAGCTATAATTAAAAATAATATATACTATACAAAATTGATTAGGGTTTAAACATGATGAGATGAGTCTTTCGGAAATTATAGAGTGATCTTTGTGGTGGTGGTAGAATGTGAAAAAAAGTGGTATAAATTGTAATAAGAGTAATTGTTGTCTAATTAATAATCAGCCCCTAAATATTGTAAAACAAAACCCCTCTCTGAAAGAAAAAGATTTAATAATTTTATTTATTTTTCAACTCAATGTAAAAATATTCATCTTAATTTCTCTATCCAACTTAAATGTTTAAAAGTAGATTTTAACAATATATTTTTTGATTCACTCTAATTATTGTTCTCATTAGAATCTAATAATATAATATTTAACATTAAATACCTACCTACAAAATAGTTGGTAGAACAAATATCACATATACAAATTACAAATACAATTTACAAAGAAAAGGCTTTCAAAATCTATTGTTTATAAAAATGATAGGATTTAATGTCTTTAGACAAATACAAAACTTACAAATTAATTCTAATGTTAAATTAGTTATTTATTGTAATTTCATATAATTCAATTAAATAGGTTTTTCATCTTCTTGTCGTAAATTCCCAATTATACACTAATTTCATATTTTAAAATTTAAATTCATTTTTTCTAACTTGTACTTTTATTGTACACATAATTTCTTATCAAAATACCTAAAATGTTATACCCAATTGACATCACCTAAATCTTATTACAATTTGTAATGACCTTATAATTAACTATATTTTGTTTTCAATTATTTCAAAATTGTTAATTTGAAATTATAACTTGATTTGATCCTACAAATAAAATCATTACTTCTTGTCTTGAAAACTTTAAATTCCAATGCAAAATTCAGTTTTTAAAATTACATTTATTTTATTATACAATAGGTACTATAATCCAAAGATAAGGTACACTATAAAATATATAATTAGGTGTTACATTTAAATTCATAATATTATCATCATATTTTAAGGATTAGATCATTAGAACTTGAGAATTGTATTATTATTCAGACAGCTTCCTTTTAATTTGCTATTAGACCAATACTATCTTTTTGAGCCAGATAAAATCCGAATAATAATATCTAATTATTTTAATTAAATCTCGTTAAAATATATAACTTTTACAACAATTACGTTATTGTTATGCTACAATTTTCACAAAAGAAACGAATTTAAGCATATTCTATCAATTAGGTATTTTAGATATATTTATTAAATTTTATTTTTTTAATACTATTTCGATTCGATTCGTTACGTTTCCTAGTAAGGTTAAATCCTGCGCCATTGGGCTAAGGACGCGTAATACACACGAGATGCAGTATATGGAATCACTTCATGGAGAACAGACATGGGATAGTCTCTCTCCATATACAAAAGAATTAAGAATCGAATCCTTTGAACCTGTATAAAAAACCACAACCACTGAGGTTCCAGGTCATTCGAGTCCCTACATCCTTACCACCCGGTTGGTCACCAACCCCTCCTCAAGTAAGTAACCTATAATTTACACATCAATCCGGCCACTAATCATTTTCCCCTTACAATTTCCACCTACTCCAGGTCGGCTCGTTACTTTTTTAAAAAAAAAAATAACAATGAACAACAGCGTTGACGAAAAGGAGCCAGACAACGAGGAGGAAGAAGAGGAGGATGTGTCGAGTGTTTCGACACCACCTCTGACAATGGACAAATCTCCCCGGCTCATCCAGCCGCTCCCACTTCCCGAGAATGACGAGTCTCCTCTGGAGGAATTGACATCTCGCTCATTCTTATGTCCAACATGCTCCCTCCACTTTGACCTTGCTTCTTTTTTCCTTCATGAGCAACAAGTCCACAACAATTACCTTTGTGTCTACTGTATAAACACTTGTTTCTCTCATGCAAAAGAATTACTTCTTCATCTAGAGTGGGAGCATCCTGGGATCCCTCCACAAAACTTTGTTAATGGCCAAGACTTTTTGGCTAGAGGTGGTTCCTCTTCCTTCCTCCATTGTGTCGAGTGTAATAAAACATTTACCACTTCCCCTCAATCTTTCTCGGACTCTTCAGATATCCAGCCCCTCAATTCAAACAGTCTCAGAGCTCATGCAGTAGAATGTCGGAAAAGGACAGGAATGTGTCCAAAATGTGGTGCATTTTTCATTCTTTCACTTCTTGGGAATCATATTGCAAATTGTAAAGAGACTGACAGTGTACATAATAAGCGGACATTGTCCGTGCCTGTGACAAAGGAGAAAGGAGTTTGTACTTTTTGTGGTAAAATATTCCCACCAACAAAGGTTTGGTCTCATATGAGGGTATGCCATGCCCGAAATAAAATCAAAGGTGGGTCCACTAATAACTCGTCACCTTCTTTAAGTACTCCTCCTCCCTCCTCCCCTCCGAAACATTCATTCCCAGAGGATTCAATCGAGAGCCGATTACTAGGCTCGTTAACAAGTGATATTGCAGGTGGCGAAGATGAGAAGGAAGAGCTCCCAAGTCTTTCACCACTCCCACCCCCTTTATCAACTTCTCCTACTACTACTCCTCTTCCTGTATTTACCTCCAGCAAACGTGCACCGGTTCCTAAAAAATACAATTCTTCATTCATCTTTAATACTCCTAAAAGTCGTAAACCGAAACGGGTGGATTCTGGAGGTCCACTTGGACGTCCTCCAAAGTCTCCTGCTTCTTCTTCAGCTCCCCCGCACTCAAATCACCTGAATCATAACGCTGCGGAATTACCATCAAACTCTTCCAGTCTAACTCAAGCTCATTCTTATAGTGAGCAAATGAGAGAATACGAAGAGTCTCGACCAAGACGTTCAGCAAAGAAGCTCAACTCTGCAGACTTTATGTATGAGAGTCTAGGGAAGAGATCATATCAAAAATCGACTTCTATGAAT
>JAAZTK010002229.1:0-11689 GCA_036507255.1 Megalothorax incertus
TGATAGGCTCTGTATTATAGTGTGCTCGTTCCTCGAGATGAGAGATTTGGATTCCCAGCAGATTTAGAATTGGGAAAGTTCAGCCGAGCAGAAAATAACCTATTACTCGGAGGAGCCAGCTTCCATTCCTCGACTTTGTGTGTGTGCCTAAGCCCTTTAATAGGCCCATTTCCCGGGGAGAACACTGCAGAGTTGAAACTTGGAAGGTGAGACAAGTTGGAAGAATTCTCGCTGTATTACTTTAAAAGGACGTGCACTTTTGGCTCCTCTTCATCTGTATTTACTCATACTACATACTATGTAGGATTGTGCTGATGAGATTCGTTTCACCAAGAAATCTCATTTCCTTTCTCCCCCCGCCCCTAAATTTGAGGATGCCTCCCTATATAATACTCCTACGAGCCCCCCTTTTTCATTTCACACCGAGAGCACAAATCAAATCAGAACTTTACAACATTTGCAACAACACCCCCATTTACAAACATATTATTTATTCAACTCCGGACTCGGCCGTGGAAAACTTGCGTTCATTTCACACAATGAATACTCGAGTCCATATATAAATCCAACACATCTCTCTCATCTCAGAGTTTGGAAAAGCATGCAATATTGGCCATACCTACTAGTAAAAGTACCGATTTGATCCTACTGATCCTTTATATCATTTCCTAGTATATATGTATGCTTCTCAAATTAACTGATTATGATTGAGGGTGCACTCAATTCAAGCATCAAATGAAGAGTATTAAAAAAAGGCCACCCTACTCCTCATACAGAGTCAAAATGGCTCGCCCATCTGTTTTACTTTTTCCGTCCCTAGCTCTCGAATAAATCCATGATCCTCTCTCGACTCTCTCTAATAGCCTAATTGAGTCATATTATTTATGTAAGGCTTTTCGGCCGAGACCTTAATATGATTTTTATATATAGATATTAGGAAGACCTCGGACCCTTTTCCATCTCCTCCCAAGGGACTACTCAGGTTCAGTCAGATCTGAAATCTCAATCAGTCTCTCCCCCACTCCCCCCCACCCTTAAACCTCAACTCGTTTCACTCCGACACTCGCAAATTAACACTCAAAAATCCACTAACCAATTCATCTCCATCAAAATCAAGTCTATACTACTACTATATACTATGATATTAGAACTACTCTGGATCAGACTAGTCTAGACCAATGCATATGATTGAATAATCCAAATGTAAATGTCCATCAGAGTAATATATTGTACTATTAATGTAATAATAATAAATTTATTTTATTATTTTGAAAAAATAGCACGATTTATTCTTAATTAATTAATTAAATTAATATTATGCATTATATAGGTAGGTATATTAAATAAGAAATTGAGAACAATTGGAATATTGAAAAATACATTTATAAAATGTCCTTAAATTACATAACTGTAAGTCTGTACGTACGATGTGTACAATTACAGTATATGAAAGAAGTCGAGGGATTCACTTATCTATTTACAATATAAATCCGCTCTTTTTTCTCCTTACTTTTCACTCCATTTTTTTCTAATTGCGTTCGGACTTTTTCAAATACATTATTTTTAATAGTAGTAGTACTTGGTAGGTATAGGTATAAAATATATAGGTATCGTACTAGCTTATATACAATATTACAATTTATCTATTTTAGAAATATCTTTGCACAAGTTCCATTTCTTTTCTAAAAATTTCATTTTTTTTTCATTCAACAATGAAATTTCAATTCCTCGTTTATTTATCCTCAAATTACAGAAAATACATAATAGGAGTGGGTAAATATCGGAATTAATCAGAGAGAGAGAGAGTTCTGTTCACAAATCAATTTAAATAATTTTCTTTAAGCATTGCCCAATTAATTTTTTTCTTGGCTTGCAATGTGTTTGTTTCAAATTAAGAATATTGAAATAAATTAAATTAGTACGCTAAGATCATGAACTAACGTCGATATATTATATGTATTAATTAAATGTGGAATTACATTTGAATTTTTATCAAATATTTTTTCAATCTTTCAATTCCACACCCAAATTCCAAATTAATTCAATTTCTGCCAGAAATGATTCAAATCATTCCCAGCAAACCCTCCAAATCCATTACTACCGCTGCTGCTCTGCTGTTGTTGTTGCTGCTGCCTCCAAAGTGGATCAAATTGTGGTGGTGGTTGCTGCGGTGGCTGTTGAACGGCAGCAAAATATTGTGGAAGATGATTATTGGGTGTTGGACGGGTCACGGAAGGATTAAAAGGAGGTCGAGATGGCTCCGTAAATTGAACAAAGTGAGGACCTATTGGTGGTGACGGTGAAGCAGAATGACCTCTCATTTGTGGTGGAAAACTTGGCCCTTGAACCAAATGGTAATGTCCTATCCCATTATTATTGTTGTAAAATGTATTCCCACCAAATCCAGGTCCTCCAATCCCTTGATCAATGATTGGGGAATCGGGATGAGGGTGTAGTGGTAAAGGGCTTGGTCCACGGACAAAATTAAATCCATTCCCACCATTTCCGGCATTATTATTCCTTCCATAATTTAACCCTCCACCACCTCTTTGTGCAGTTGACATCAAATGTGCTTGATCCATTGGACTCATCCTCCTCCGCTCCATTTCTAAAACTTCCTCTCGAGACCGCTGTTGTTCATCTGCTGCAAACTTTTCCAAAAATGAAGCAAATCCAATACTTAATGGTCCATCCCCACCCCCACCACTTCCTCCAGACCCGGATACAGGCCCTTGTGAGCTTGGACGAGAATTTGGAGCAGACCATTGTTGACCAGCGTTGTAGATTTGATCAGTATTGGTGGTATTAACACTCCGAATAGGACGATTTGATCCAATAGCTCCTGGAGATTTATGTGGGTTGGGTTTAGGATTTGTTTCACCCATTGAGACAAAGTTTAGACTATTTCCCACAGGATTTTGATGGGATACGGGCTGTGGGAAATGTCCAGAGAGTTGTGATTGTTGTTTTTGTTGTACAAAGGTAGAAGAACCAGGAGGTTGAAAAAGGTGTGGCTGTTTCTTTTGTTGCAGGGGCTGTTGAATGGGTCCAGGAGGTTGAATAGGCCTTTGAGGACCAGGGGCTCCAGAATTAGCTCCACTCAACTTGAAATTAGTAAACTCTGGGTAATCTTTAACCATTTGAGTGACCATATTATCAATCTTGGAGAGTGTATGGATTGCGTCAATGTTAGGATTCTCAAAATACTTTGGGAGAGGCTGCTTGTTTGGGAGCTGTTGCTGCTGCTGAGGAACGGTAAATGGTTTTATTGGAGGTGGTGGAGTGGATCCTTGCTTTTGTTGAGTTAAGGTAGGCTTTTTTACAGCTTTATTCTGCTCGTTACCACCCCCTTCATCTCCCTGCGACTGTTGGCTAACATTTAGTGGTGCATTGGATCCAAATAATCCAAGAATTCGATCCCCGTGCCATTGATTTGACCGATCCTGAGGAATTTGTAAAGAAAAAAATATTATTTAAAATGACAAAATTCTTGCAAAATGAAATTTTTAATGACAAGATTTGAAATTTTACCACAAGTGAAGTAAATGGAAGTTCCTCTCGAGTCAATTCAGCGGATCCAGATGAGTCAGATTGTCGTGTAAATGGAGAAGAAGATGGAGATGGATCTAGGCTAAGATTTTCAAGCCTTTGAATTGATATCTCTTGATCACATGCTGTCTGTTGGACTTGTGATTGCTTCCAAGCATTTGAATTCTTTGAAAAAACTTCATTAGAATAATTTGAAGGATCAAATCGAGGTGGTGGTGGTGGGACTCTATTATTCTTATAATTAGAGCTTCGATATGTAGCTTGTTTGCCATGCTTTGAGGCGTTAGGAGCTCCATACTGCCCTGCCTGAGCTCCACTCTGAGGTGGTGGACTCTTTCCCTTGCCCAGTTGTATATTCTTAAATAGAGATTCAATTTTACCACCCGGGGGAGGTAGTGGGCCATGCTGAGATTTCCCTTTACTCCCATGGTGGTTTGATGATCCTTTTTTTCCAGATTTTTGTTTGATTCCAACCCCTTTTTGTCCCTCACCACCGCCACCCTTGGCATTAGGCAAAGATGGAGCAACTCCTGGAGCTTCGCTACTCTTTTTCTTATTCCTTTTAGATCTTGAAATCACCTAATTAATTTAAAAAAACACACATTAAAGAAATTAGATTTAGACCATTAAATTAATAAATACAAAATCAATTACAGTTTCAAACTCTCCCTTGTCTCCTCCACGAACCCCAAACATGTCATCCTCAAGCCCTGATCCTCCTTCGCTTTTACTCCCATTCCCATCCACAACAATCACACTTTGACCACCGCCCTCGGACCATCCCCCATCTTGATAATGCTGTTGTTGACTATTCAAAGGGTTGACACTGACCCCAAAATGTCCATTATGATTCTGCTGTTGCTGCTGAGAATTTCCTCCAACTCCAACTGAAATAAAAGATTTTTTTTTAAATACCTAGCTTTTTTGAAGTTTTTTTCATATGGTAAATTCGATTTCATATGGTCATATGCGAAAAAACTTACGATTCGAAGATCGTGTATAATTGTTGACCTTTGTAATGGTAATCCCAGGGGGTAGTCGCAATTTCGAGATAAGTTCTTCATCACAATCATCCCCATTATCCCCCAGAGCACTAAGCAGTTCAAAAGACTTGTGAGATGGTGGTGGTTCCCCAAATACTCCGCCTCCGTTTGAACAAGGCATACTCATAGCTCGAGTAGGAGAATAGTCTGGAACTCGATCCGAAAGGACTGTAGGTTCAAATGCTCGCGACTCTCCAGCTGCTGCTGCTGAGAAGGATGTAGGAGTGAGATTTACTTGTTGATTTGATTCTTGAAGCTTTTTCAGTTTTTTCCGCTGTTTTTTCGATAACTTTTCTCCACCTCCTTCCGCCCCATTATTACTATTCTCATCAGTAGGTTTATATACTGTAAAATCCAAAAAAAAACACATTAAAAATTTAAAACATCAAATTTAAATTTCCAAAACTAAAAAAATCCCAAAAAAAAACATACCTTGACCATTTACAAGCGTGTAAAGAAGTCCCTCTTGACCATGGTCATCTTTGACACTGATTGTAACCGTATCCGAAGTAGGATGTCGCCGAATTGTGACCATATCACTCTTCCCACGTCCCATAGCCTCTTTATCCTTGACAAGGGATCCAATTGAACCCACAGGGACCGGATTGGGAGGTTGAGGTGGAGGTGGAGTAGGATTTGACCCGTTAATAAACCTCATGGGTTCACCAGCACGTATGAGGACAGTGCCATTCGGATTTTGGGTAATTGTGGGTGGTACAGAATGAGTGAGTGTAGTTCCAGCAGATTCCTCTTGTTGCTTTTTTAGAACCTTCCTTTGTTTTTTACTTAAAGGTTTTTCAAGCTCTTGAGGAGGAGGTGGAGGAGGCTGTGGTGGTGGTGGTTGTACAGGCTCAATTATAACATGTGGCTCAGCAACTTCCAACTTATTCTTTTCACGCTGCCTTTGTTTTTTATTAATCTTTTTCAATTTCTTTGCAATCTCCTTCTCCTCACGTTCTTTCTCCAATTCCAAAAGTCTTTTCCTCTCCGCTTCTTCCCTTTCCTTTTTAAGCCGTAGTTCTTCCAATCTTTTTGCTTCTGCTTCTTCTTCAAGCCTCTTTTGTTCCTTTCGGGATAACACCCAAATTAATATTATTAAAAATTCTTATTTAAAAATTTAAAAAATCTTACCCTCCGCTCTTTTTTCAATGCCTTCTTTTCACGCTTCTTTGCAAGCTTAATCTCATCGACATTAAGGCCAACACTACCAGTACTAGGTCCACCTCCACTTGGTTTATTCCCTTCAATCTCTTCTACGATTGTATCAATATCTTTTAACTCTTCCTCAGGCTTCTTTTGACCAACAGGAATATGTTTAACGAGGATGGGTTGCTCTTTTGGTGGTGGAACTTTGTTCTCCTTTTTCTGCAAGCCCTTTAAAGCCGTGTTAGCACCCGCTGCTCTACTCTCCAATAGCTTTTTGAGCATCCTCTCCTTTCGTATCATATACTCTCGATGCTGATTTTTTTTTTAAAAAAAATTAAAATTAGATTAAAAAAATTACGAGATTTTTTAATTTGTAAATTATACCGCATGCTTGGAACCAGAATAAACTGTACGCTCGGAACTTGTGTTGTTAAACATTGAATCATGGACATTTAGAACTAAAAAAATATTTAAAAATTACATTATTTTTCAAAAAATACATAATTGTCTTTAGAAATGTGTGTAAAAAGTACCTCTTTCAGGCTCATCCTCTCCATGGGCATGGGTATGGGCATGGGAATGGGCATGTCCATGTGTATGCTCATGGTGCTCACAATACTGCTTGAATTTACCCGGTTTAGTCTATTTTTTTAAAAAAAAATTAAATTCCAAAATTATATTGCAATTTTTTAAAAAATTTAAAACTTACCTCTCCACTACCTCCTCCACCACGATGGTCATGCTGCTCTACTGGTGGTGGTGCTGCTGGAGCTGGCGCTGGCTGTGGTGCATTCTCATCTGGGGAATCAGGAGAATTGTAGGAAAGGCTCATTGTCATATACTTGTAAATAGGACTTTTGGGCTTGCTTGAATTATGCTCTTGCCGTAGACTTTTGTTGAGCTTTTTCTGGTAAATATGTGGGATTTTACAACCGCTCATTTTACAAATAAAAAATACAATCTCCTCTGGGGTAATCGTTTCCAACTCATCCTCAGTAAATTGATTCTCTGGGATCTTTTTGAGCTCTTTTGTGAGCACTTTCTTAATAATAAGCTTCTCCTTATCACTTAGCGCATTGTAACGTGCTTGAACCCCGTAAATGTTATCAATTTGATTACGAGAGCCTGGTTTGAGGATGATCTTTGAGATTAGAGAATCCACCATATGATGCTTTGATGGGCAGTCATGTCCATTCTCACACCTATTTTTAAAAAACAAAAAAAGGACAATAATAATCTCAGCATAAAATCTCAGCATAACAATCTCAGCAAAAATTAATTTAAAAAAATTAAATTCAAACAAAAAAACATACTTTTTTGAACTCTTTTTGTTGCATTCAGGCGGATCTTTTGAGGATCCCGCGGCGGTGGTGGTGTTGTTGGTGGGGGTCGAAGTGGAGGAAGCAGAAGTAGAAGAATTAGTGGACTTGGAGGTAACATTGGATGGAGCAGGTTTCACTCCCCCTTTTTTCTTCTCAGAGCTGCCACTACTAGATTCCTCATCAACCTTATTCTTATTTCCTTCTCCACCCTTCTCCATTAACACTTTAACAAGAAATACATATTCATCCATTCTATCCATTTCTTCCAGAAAAGTCGAATGTAATTTTGATAAACAATCTTTACCCAAATAGGAGTCAATATACGAGGAGATGTTGATTCGCTTTGCAGTTTTATCAGTCTAATTTTTAGAGAAAAAAAATTGGATTAAAAAAAAATGGTCAAAATATATTAAAAAATGTGAGCAGACCTTGCAATTTACCTCATAATAATTATATATCAAATTCTGCTTCTCATGTTCATTGAGGAGATCAAAAGCCCGTAGGATATCATATTGGAGACACATTGTAGACCGAAGAGCGAGTGGGGGTGGGTCTGATTCTCTTTCTTTCGGCTCGAATTTGACCTCCAAATAGTAGGAGCAGGAAGATCGAAAGGAATTATTTTTCATAGCATTTATACCTGTGGATTTTAACAAATAAAGATTGAAAATTAATTTAATTTTTAAAAAACCATATTAAAAACCCACAAGATTTAGAAATAAACATGAAAAATTAAGAAAAATCTCCAATTCTGCAATTAAAATTAAATTACCCAGCCGTATCACTTGAAGGAGGAGCTCGACAATAAAATTCTCATCTTTAAGGGTACGTAGGAATGGATTAAATTGAAGAAAGGATTCAAGTGGGCCTCGATTATTCATCTTCATCATTCGATCCCCCCATTCGCTCATCATCCTTGAAGGACGATGACCAATCCGCCGCCTTGAATATAATGGGAAAGAGATCTTTCTTGCTCCATTTGATCCCCTTTTATTACAAAGTCTTTTAAGGAAATTCCTCCTTCGGATCGTTATCATCTTGTAGGATACAATCTTTGGGATGTATTGAGTTTGATTCAATTCATGTAGATTATAATAGGCTTGCATTGATTCAGAGGTCTTTTCAAGCTTCCCCTCAACTAGCTCTATAGCAGGGTTGGCTCGGAATGCTCGATAAGTTCGAATATCTCTCATCTTTTTCTCCATAGACATAAGAGATGAATCAGATGCACTCCCATTATTCACATCCATTGAAGCCCCCGCATCATCATCTTCTTCACGCTCACGATCCAGATCCGAAGACGAAGAGGAAGAATCGTGGATGGGAAAGTAATCAAAACTTCGAATAACACGCACAGAATAACGTTCTTCCCGTCCATTTGTAAATGATGCGTCCAAGATTGGAACCCAAAGGAATGGGGAAGCAAATAATTCCTTTTTATTAGCTTCTTTGATCTCAAAACGGCTTCCAAATCGATCAAAAGTAATCTCATAAGATTCTGTTTGATTTATGGTTCATTTCCTTGTAAATATTCCGTAGGGCAGCTAATCTAAGGGCATATGTTCCATGAACTTTGAACTCTTCCCTGTGAGTTAAAAGTAATGGAATCGTCATTAGTCTCAAATTTAAAAAAGGATAATTTTTAAAATATGATTTAAAAAGGGTATTACAATTTAAAAGGTAGTTCCTTGTTCTCCCATTCTTGTTTCGCATCCAGTACTTCCCTGAGTAATTCTGCCAAGTCTTCCAATGTAGCCAAAGATGCCTGCATGATGTATCAAAAAAAGGGATGATTTTTAGAACAAATCTTTGAGAAAAATTGTAATAGATATACGATATATGCATATGTACGTACAAGCTTTCCCAAAGAGGAGATAAACTCGTTGCTTACTTTTGTCGCATCCAAAAACATTGGTTCCAAATACTTTGTTAATTTGAGCTGTATAATGAAAAAAGGATTAGTCATTAGATCCATAAAAAATAAGTACTAGTAATATAAATCGTAATACAATTCTTACAATTCGAAGGGCATGGTCAGCAATCTTTTTCACTTCAGGTTGCTCATACACAAACTTGCAAAATATTTGAAGAAAAAGAGCTCGAACGGAAAGACCATATTCTTTGAGTCTGAGACCAACATGATATTATTTATTAGATTAATTAAAATTAATTCAAACGGGGGGAAACCTACCTCCAATTTAAGCAGCTTAAATAATCAGACATTTTATCCGCCAACGTGCAAACTCGTTCACCGACCTCTATGTAATCTGTAATGTATAAAATCAGAATTATTTTATTATATTTTATTCTAATAGAATCTAAATTCACAAGGGTTCTAATTTAATCAGTCCTATCGATCCAGAGTTGGAAACTTTCATGAATTTTAAAGATGTAAAAATGTCATCATCAATTAATTGTTAATAGGAGTAGGTACTAGTACAAATGGCATACTTACACTTCATGAAATTGGCAGCATTTCCAAAATCCATGTCCTTTTTAGCAAAAGTGCTCATTTGTTTCAGAATCTCGCCTGCAATTGGTCCAAACGTAGAGTAGATGGCTTTGAAAATACTTTTCCAGGTAGAGAAGTGCGAGTCTGAATTCATTTAAAATAAAAAGATTGTTAAATGATAATTAAATTGTTAATTAATCAAGAAAAAAATAGATTAAGGAAAAAACACTTACGGAGGATCAATTTGTACAAATCCTCGGCATATGAGATCATCGAGGAATTCTGTGGCTGAATATTTTGCTGGTGAAATCATTCGGATTTGAATTGACATAAACTTATAAAGCTTTCGCTTAAAGCAGTCGATTGTTCCATCGATGAATTGGCCCCAATGTACTATCTTTCTCAACCATTATATCACTAGACACATTTAAAAAAAGTAGATGTGAGTTAAAAACATTTAAAACCTATATAAACTAGGTATATAAACATTAAATAAAAACTTACACAGTCATCCAATTGGAAAAACACAACTTGCAAGCGCAATTCGGTACATCCCCATGATCCTCGGGATAAGTGTAGCCAAAATCCATTTTACTCTGGGGTGGAATTGAAACAAAAGAAATGTAATAAAGTTCAATTTGAAACAAAAAAAAGGTGTATAAAATAATACCAGGGGTTTGTTGGATATCCCAATGTCATTCTTATACTCTTCGTACAAATGAAAAATCTTTTTCCACATGGCAGATTGTTTAATAATATCCGCTGTACGACAAAGGGAAGGATCCACCTGAAGTCCACTCATATGGAGCCGAAGGATAATCTTCAAAAGGGTTAGAGGAGGTTCCATCCATTTCCTTTCGTTTACGAATCCCTGCTGAAACTCTCCTCCTTCTCTTTAGAGGACCACCACCAACATCTTCCCCTCCTCCTTCTTCGTCCTCTTCGGTAGAGTACGAATTAACTGTTTAAAATAAATGGAAAAAAACAATTACCAAATTATACCAAGAGTAGATATGAATTAAAAAATAAAGTACCATCTCGTCCTTTAGCTCCTGATTTTAGCAGATGGTCATCAGGTTCAGACTCTTCCTCCTCCTCTTCTTCGTACTCATCCTCTCCATCCTCCTCCTCCTCATCTTCGTCAACTGGAGAAGGGGGTGGTGGTGGTGATGAGATCATGGGTTCATCCAGTACATTGGCTTTATGGGATATAGGGAGATTTGAGTCCATCATCATTGCATAAATCTTTGTAAAATCAATCTCTCCGTCTCGATTAAGGAATTCTGAGGATTTGAATACAAGCTGCTCAGGGTCCACCTCCCTCCTTTGTCCATCAATAAGTAGACTCCTAGTCCTTTTACTTGACGAGGATGGCAATGGAGCCAAATAATGAATCCGACTACACTTGGTTAAATCCTCAACTTCTTCAGTTTCAACTCCCTTTTCACTTTTCTTCTTCTCATTCATTGTAGACATTGACCAGGAGGAACAACGTTCATTACACAATTGTTCCAATCAAGGGGAGCAAAGCTGAAAAATTAAAAAAGGAAACAATTTTAATAAAAATTTCGAAAACCAACACACAAAATAATCCTCAACACAAAGAAAAAAGAAAAATATATATCTCTCAACTTTGAAAAGCATTTAATAATTATTGTCTTTGTTAAAATTAAAGTTTTGAAGGGTTTTGGACACCTTTAATTAATTAAAAGTCGTCCACCAACTGACAATGGATGTTTGGCGGGTTTTGGGAAAAGTGAGGGCCGTCTGACCACCAAGAAATCGTTTTTTTCTCCCAAAATGACCCCCCAACTCCACCGCCAGTTTCCACCCAAAATAATGGGCAATTAATTAATTATTTATTCAATTAATTAACTTCACCGCACGTGTCGGTGTCTACGAATTGTTGCGTCACAAAAAATCGTGAAAAAAAAACAAAGAGCAGGCCTCCTAATTTTTCAATCCTCTCAAAAAAACTTGTCACTTACTTTTTCTTGTTTAATTAGAGAGGGATGCTTCCGGGGTGAAGGCTGACACCTGAAATGTCAACAATTTGTTGCAATTAATTGAAAAATGGAAAAAATTGAGAGAAAAGCATGCAAGAACCTTTTGACCGTCGTAGACAATAGAATTTTTCGTGAAAATGTCAATCAAAAGTGTTCAATTCTCAGGCTGAT
>JAAZTK010002230.1:0-11685 GCA_036507255.1 Megalothorax incertus
GAGAAAGTAAATCCCAAGAAAAATAAATAGGTGTTATCGAGCTTATTCAGATTCCCTGGGGTTTTGCCCTTAAAATCCGGAAGATTTATATCAATTTCTTCATTCTACGGATAATCCAATAATAAGTTATAAGTGCTACAGATAGGTAGATAGTAGTACAATTTTCAATAAGAGTACACCTACAGCAGCTCTCCCACATGCAGACTATCTGTAGATATCAGTATAATAATATGTATGCCCGTATATGGTAAGAAATTACTCTCTTGATTAGAGTCACCTTGATTGACTAATCTTAAATCCCACTTAGGATTAGTCTTACCTCAATCCTCCAAATCTCTATTCCTGCTTTTTGTCCTGCCCCCTCAAATGCAGGGTCGACTACGGTCATTTTACAACGAGTTGAGTGAAAGTTATAAAACTAAAAGTCAAAAGGAGTCAAATGATGGGAAATAGAAATAGCTTTGGTTGCGAACTTGTGCTGATCCTGAGCCAAACTGAAACTCCTCTTCAAACAGAAACAGAAAGCAAGAGTGCATTAGGCTAGAAAGTGAATTCCCTATGCTTTTTCTCGATATTTCAACTTGCAATGTTTAGATAGGGAGTCAAAAAATCCAGTGCCTACCTCAGCTTGTAAAATATCCTACCTACTCTTAAAGCTTAGGCATTGACTCATTACTACTGTATTAGACTTCTTAGGACCTTAAAGTAAATAGGATCAGATTATATTTCAGATTCTGAAATATATTTATAAGCCTAGGCTAATTATACCCAGTTGTATGAAATCATCTTACATTTCTAGCCAAATCAAAGGTCATAGATAGGAAAAGGCACAATGAAATTGGCTAATGTGTTTGTTTTAGTAGTACAATGTAGTTTAACTGTAATTATCTCAGAGCACGTACGGCACGGGAAACGGTTTGATGATTAATTAAAGTCTTTATTCATTTTAAAACCCCCTGAAAATTCATTTTAATAATACACAGGTACTCTCCAGTCTTTATGCATAAAAATAAAAGATTTTAATAACCTTTTTAAATAATTTATCTTAAGGTACCCATGTTAGATTTGTACTTTAGAACACAGCATTTGTTTAAAACTAAAAGTTCATTTATGAAATTGCAATTCTATATTTACTTAACTATTCGGTTGGTTGGCTTGAAGCATAACTTCCTGGCTGAATAACTCGATATTTTGGATTCTCTCCATTCGCATCCAGTATTTCTTTGACCAATTCTGGGAGGGAAAGCCTCGGAGAAACCACAAGAAAGCGATTAGGTTCTTTTCCGTGACTTTTGGTCTTGAAATTGAGCCTTTGAGCCACTCTAAAAATAAAAAGAATGAGGAAAAATCAATTTCCTTGTTATTAGGATTTAGATTATATCAAAACTCTTACGAATGAATAATCTTCCTCTCTTCAGTTGTAAATTCCGCTGAAAAAGCCACATCAAGGATACTTGATGTATCAATTTGCGAAAGAAGGAAATTCTTCACTATATTGGAATTGAGGGGTCTACTGGCACCAAGACCAAGCCTATCTCGTGTACATGATTCAACCCTATTTTAGAAAACAAATTAAATTAATTACCTACTTAATTTAAGATAATATTAGTACTTACTCGATAGGGTTTAGCATACCATCGCTGCTTTTTCCCAAACCACCTCCATCCCACCTAGGAAGGTTAGATCGTTAGACTTAGAAAGAATATACTTGGTAGAATTGTCTGAATAGATAGAATGACTAGCTTACCCCATCATCTTTAGCATTTTAGCACCCATGTTATTCGAGGATATAGGAGCGGTTTCCGGTTCAGGTTTGGCTCCAGGCTTTAAATCCCGTTTATTTACATTTTTTGTCGCAACGTGGGTTTCTTTTACCTGCAAAATGAACAGTTTAATAGATAAATCAGCATTATTCTTAATTAAAATTTAAAACGTACCTGAAGTGTAAAACAATATTTTCTGAGCATAAAAATTGCATTTAAAGTGGCGTCAGCTTTTGCTAGATCCTTTGAACTTCCAGTTCCGCAAGCGCTAAAGAATTTGCCAATTTTGAGGTTGCCTCTAAATCTATAAAATTGGGAATATTTAATGCTATATCAAATTGGAGAGATTAAAAGTGAGAATTGTACATTGTTTCAGGCGTAATCTTTTTCGGGGGAGGTTCAGCAATATAATTCATTTCGATATGGCAAGAACCACAAGATGCAGCGATTATTTGAAGGGGGATCCGCTCCTTGACCCAAAGATGCTCCAATAAAACTAATTTGGTCAGATCTGGATATTTGTTGAAAAAGGACGAGGTTCTCATCTTTCGAATCTCCTCTGCAAAGACTGAGCTCTTTTTAATTTTTGCCTGGAATTTTATTAGGTACATCTTCATCCTCTACAATTCCTCGTTTGCAATCGTCCAGCAGCTCATTCAAGCATTCTTGAACATCTCTCGAATTTGAACTTGGACTTTTAATATCCCTAATTTTACGTGTATTTGAATCACTTCCAATAGAACCTAGAATTATATTAAATGACAATTAGATATTGATTTATTCAAAAAAAAATTAGGTGTATTGTACGTAAGTAATACATTTGATTCTTTTAAACTTAAATTAGTGTATGAACAATGAAATTTTACTGATAAAATTGAGGATGAGTAAAAAAAGATATCTTTTATGAAATTAATATTCAATTAGATTAGTAAATCATGTGCCTTTTGATTTGCGTTCCGCCGCACTTTTAGCTGTGATAAAGGTTCGCCTAGATAAAGTAACATGCATTAAATTATTGAATTATAAAATTTAATAAAAATATTTGCAAAAAAAGACTCACTGGAGGCGTGACTTCTGAGATTCGCGATATTTCTCCACAATCCCCACACTCATCTCAGAGACCTCGTCCATAACTTCTTGGGGGTACCTGAAATTTATTAATTAAATGCTTTAATTTGGATATATTTCAATTATAAGTTAGTCAACTTACGTGCATCCGAGGAACTCCATGTTGGCGAATAATTGTGATAAACATAATAGCCGAGACTCGTTAACACGACCCTTGTTTGCAATCATAAAGTTCTTTCGGAGACAGCCAGTGTTCCTAAATTTAAAAAAATCAAAATTAGCATACAATTTCAATTTAATATTTATCAAATTATCATATAAATTTTCAAACTCACCTCCGGTTCGTGAATACCCCTATATTTATCAAAAATTTCATTCTCTGAGTTCTCCGTCACCGTGTCTGTCATCTGGTATTTCAAAATATTTCGGTAAGTTTTTTGATTATTTTGCACAAATTGATTAATGTCAAAAGTACCTTCAATTAGCTGTGATACTCCTCTAAAATTAATGATTTAAGTTAGTTGAATAATTATCAAATTCACTTCAAAATTTTGAGAATTTTATTTTGTTTTTTAAAATTTTTCGAGAAAGAACGCCCGGTTAGCACAGTCTTTAGACTTTATTTTGTTTGGGGCAGTTTGGGGCAACTTTGAGACAAAAATATTAATCATTTACGCCTCGAATTCCTTCAGAGAACATCAGATTCAATGAGACTCGATTCCTAAAATTGTCTCCATTTTATGACATGTAATTACATTTACTAATAATTTGATTGCATTGCGCCTTTTAGGGTAAAATAATAATATGATCAAGTTTCCTTAAATACTTAGGTTGCGACATTCAAAATGCACCCAATAGTTACCAAAATTTTGCTAAATTTTTCGCTACTAGAGCCATTTGTTTCCTTGAAATTCTTTCTTGAATTTCTTTCACTTTTTCATCGACTGGGTCGAAAACCGACCCAGTCCCAAAAAATCGAATATTTCAAATATCTCAAATCGACATGTCGCAACCTAAGTATTTAAGGAAACTTGAATATGATATTATGATTATATGATATACTAGTAGGTAACATAATTAGGTATCTATTTGAAATTTCTAAATGCTTATACAGCTATAGATATACAATGGAACGCTATGCGATTAATCATTAAAGTAATTTTATAAAGTTGTAAATTGCATACCTGAGCAATGCAATGAAATTATGTAATGCAAAGGCAGATAAGAAAATATTTATATAAGATTATGTAGGTAACTGGTAATACTAATATTCACTATTGTACTTGTAGTACGAGATTATAATATAGGTCTAAAATCTAAATTATATAATTTGATTAATTTATAGGATTTCATGAATATCATATTGATTGAATATTACAGGTAGGTGGTGGATTCACCCGGACGAAAAGAAACATACCTAGAACAAGTTCACTCTAGGTTTAATTCGTATTAAAACTTTAATTGTTTTAAAGATGTCCACCCAAAATTTCGACCCGAAAGGTAAGCTTATGAATTTTTGATTATCGAAAGATTGGCATTTTCATAAATACTCGTCATATATTTTGTAAAATTTAGAGCACCAACACATCAGATTCAATCCACTTCAAGGCGAATGGATATTAGTGTCTCCTCATCGTTGCAAAAGGTCAATTGAAATTTGAAATGATGAACAATGAGAAATGGATTTCCTAATTTCTTTTTCGCATACTTTTTCAATATCTAGACCTTGGCAGGGAAAAGTTGAGGAAGTGAAGCCAGAGTTGAAAGTCGATCCTTTGAACCCGCTATGTCCTTCTGCAATTCGGCCTAATGGAATAGTAAGTTTGAGAATCAAATTATCAAAACTATTTACCTATAATTTAAATGGCTATACAAAAATATTTATAGAAAAATCCGGATTACACTTCAACGTTTGTATTTGATAATGACTTTCCTGCCCTATTGGAGAATGTCCCAGAACCGGAAGAAGGCCAAGATCCTCTTTTCCAAACAAAAGGGGCTAAAGGTGAATAACATCTCAATTTAAAACAAATAAAAATAACGTTGGATCAATTCTTAAAAATAGGAAAATGTAAAGTAATTTGCTTCCACCCAAAGTCCAATATTACTCTCCCTCAAATGACTATTGAGGAAATCAAAGCAGTTGTTGAAACATGGGTTCATGAAACAAAAGAACTTGGCGAAAAGTACACTTGGGTCCAGATATTTGAGAATAAGGGAGATGTAATGGGCTGTTCCAATCCGCACCCACACTGCCAAGTCTGGGCTTCATCATACTTCCCTACAATCCCTAAAATTAAGGATCAGAATCAAAGAGATTATTTCCAGAAGCATCAAATCCCACTCCTGATGGACTACGTAGGAAAAGAGCTCAAGAGAAATGAGAGAATAGTTGTTACAAATGATGATTGGGTTGCTCTCGTTCCTTATTGGGCAACTTGGCCATTTGAAACAATGCTTTTGCCGAAGAAGCGTCACATTCAACGTTTTACTGATCTTACCGATCTGGAAATGATCAGTTTGGCAGAAATCATTAAACGACTCACTACAAAGTATGATAATCTATTTCAAACTTCATTTCCATATTCAATGGGTTGGCACGGAGCCCCAACGGCCCAATATTTAAAGGAAGATACTCAACATTGGGTTTTTCATGGAATATATCTCCCTCCGCTTCTCAGATCCTCTACAATCCGGAAGTTTGCCGTCGGGTAATTGAATTCTTGTTTGAAATCTTTTAATTTCTACGAGTTTTTTCCAATAGATATGAAATGCTGGCACAATTGCAAAGGGATTTGACACCGGAACAAGCAGCGGAAAGGTTGAGGGAATTACCCGAAGTACATTATACTATTAAATGAGGATTCGAAACCTAAAAAAAAGTATTAAAGCCACAAAACATTTTATTAAACTTATTTTTGAATAGTATAAAAATGACGTGATGCAGATATGTATAGCATAATAAAATATGTTAAAAAACATTAGCCCTTTAATACACTGGAAAGTTTGTATCAACTTCCTTTGACCAGCGGTGTAGGCCCCCCTCAATATCTTTAAATGTAATTGCTGACTCTGAGAATTTCTCCTTGAGAGCTTTGACTGCCCTTTGTGAATCATTTCCCCTTCGGCAAACAACGTATACTGTAAAAAGATGTAAAATTATTTTATGATTAATGTCCATTATAATTTATAAATCTTTTTTTTCTTTACCTTCATTTTGGTCCTTGAAAACTTCTTTGAGCGACTCTATCCCCGAATCGAATGAACTGTAGGGGAGATTGAGAGTAAAGTGTGGGAGTGCGCATATTTCGAGCTCATTCGGCTCACGGACATCGATTAGTACAGGCTTTTGTTTTATTATCTTTGAGAATTCGAGTGGAGATATCCTTTCTTCCTTTTCCAGGATTTTTACACCTTTTTCCTAAGAATTATATTAGAAAAATTGCAGGTATAATTTTAATATGCAATGGCATATGCAATACCTTGTCATCAAAACCAGCCCCACAGAAATTTACATAATCGTCCAATAGAGCGGTTATAGTTGGAGCATCTCCACACACTGCACAATTGCTTTGTTTGCTCCTTAATTTGACATTTTGAAAATTCCCCTCTAGTCCATTAAAGAGGAGGAGTTTCCCATTGTATGAACTTCCGAGACCGCTAATGATTTTTATAGCTTCTAGAGCTTGAAGTGTTCCAATTGTGCCTGGAACTGAATTGGATTTGGAATGTTAATGAAATTGAATAGAAATGTGATGATTTGATTAGAAATATTTACCTGCTCCGAGTACTCCTCCATCGGAGCAATTAGTAACCTTTTTTAAGAAGCTTAATTTTAAAATCTGGATTTTTATATTTTTTTAAATTACAAATTCGGGTGGTGGTGGAATAGGAAAGAGACATCGGTAGCAAGGACCTCCTTTGTAATTGTATGTGATTAGCTGTCCTTCAAATCGCAGAGCGCTTCCGGAGACAAGTGGCTTCTTCTGAAGAACGCAAGCATCATTGAGCAAATATCTCGTGGCAGCATTATCTGTACAGTCGAGAACTAGATCGAATTTGCTGACAATCTCTAATGCATTTGAAGCGGTAAAAGGAGTATCAAAAGTTTCCACTTGGACATTGGAATTTAATCTGTAAATAATTTTGATAAATCATCAGTCTTAATAGATCGAATTTGCTGACAATCTCTAATGCATTTGAAGCGGTAAAAGGAGTATCAAAAGTTTCCACTTGGACATTGGAATTTAATCTGTAAATAATTTTGCAAAATCAGCGCTTAAATTAATCCTCCTAAGATCAAATTCAATGGAATCTTACGCATTGATGAACGCTTTTGCAGATAAAGATTTTGAGATTCCAATCGTGTTTTCATTGTGAATGATTTGCCGGTGTAAATTACTTATCTCCACCTTGTCATAATCCACTAGACCAAGTTTCCCTGAAAGAATAGAATTGAAATATATGAATCATAATTCATAATTCAAAAGTTCATACTAATAACTTTTAATTATTTATAGCAAAAATGCTGCAAAATATGCAATTTTAATTACCAATTCCAGAGGAAGCCAAAAACATAGAAGCTGGACTTCCTAGACCTCCGAGCCCCACAATAAGAACAGAACCATTCTTCAATGACTTTTGTCCTGCAAAATTAAAATGTCAAACATTAATTAGCAATCCTTTATATTTTTAAACCTACCTTTCATTCCCAACTCGGGCAGAATCATTTGTCGGCTATATCGCCCAATTTCATCATTTGAAAGTGAACTACTCATGATGGATTCAATTAACCGTATCCCACCCTGCTTCCTACACCCTTTTAAATCTTAATTAGCTATAATTTTATTAAGGATAAGACTTCTAATCTGTCCACGTCAAAATTGATTTAATTGGAGTTGGGAAGTAACTGACTGGAACTGACAGAAATATAAAAGATCTAATGCACGCGAAACAAGGCGGAAAGGAATTTAATTCAGAGAATTTTGGACAGCTAGTCGAATGACCGAGTCCTCGAAAAATCAGTCTACTTCCGGTGCAAAATTTCTTATAATGAGGATAATCAATTAAAAACAACCTCCACCATTGTGTCACTGGGTGTTTTAACGAGAAGATTCTTTCATTTGACCAGATTAAACCGATCGCTTCGAATTTCAAGCAAAATGATTGAACCTGTACAAATGATTTTTATATAAATTATTTTAAATTAAATTGGCTAGGTCTAAATTTGATTTTTTAATCTTTTTATAGACATTAATTATACATGGGGGTGCTGGAACAATCAGCCAAGAAAGAGCGGTACTAAAAATGATTGGAATGAAAAAAGCAATCCAAGAAGGCTATAAAAAATTGATTGAAACTGGAAATTCTTTGGATGCTGTCGAAGCAGGTAAATTGCCTAATTGATTGCACATTGAATTTTGAATCATTGTGTAATAGAATGCCAAAAATGCTATATAATGAAAGTACAATATTAATGCAAGTTTTTAATGTATTCAGCTATCCGAAGTATGGAGGACGATGAGAATTTTAATGCAGGTAAGAAATTTTTTAAAAACAAATAAATAAGCAAGAATTTAAGAACTCTTGAATGATCAATAATTTAGGTTATGGCTCGGTTTTAACAATTGAAGGAGATGTTGAAATGGATGCAGTGATAATCAGGGGGAGTGATTTAGCCGCTGGTAAGACCATTTGAAAATATAAAGTTACTAAAAACAAATAGGGTATAATTCTTTAATTGATTTATTTCAATTTGATCCTTTTAGGAGGGGTCTGTGCTGTCAAACATATAAAACATCCCATATCTTTAGCTAGAAGGGTCATGGGCAACTCAAGGCACGCTCTTCTAGCTTCTATTGGAGCTGAACGTTTTGCTCAAGAACAAGGATTCGAGCTTGTTGATTCCAATACTCTTATATCTCCAGACTCTAGAAGGCTTATGGATAGTATATTGCAAAAACATTGTACTCCCAGTACTGAGACCACGTAAGTTCAGATATCTTTCTCCTACATGATTAATTGTAATTAATTTACTAGGGGGCCTGAGGGAAAAGAAGGTGGAGGAGGAACTGTGGGCGCTGTTGCAATTAACTCAAGGGGAGAATTAGCTGCAGGGACATCAACGGGAGGAATTGCTTGTAAACTTCCAGGGCGAGTAGGAGATTCTCCCATTCCAGGCGCTGGAACATTTTGCGATGATAATATTTGTGGTTTGTCAGCAACTGGACTTGGAGAAGCCATTTTGAAATCCACTTTATGCACGAGAATTGCTTGTGATATTGAAAATGGTATAGGTATATACAAATACTGATAAATCCTTAAAGGATTTATTAAGATTAATTGAAATGATATACTCTATTGTTTTCAGTCATGAATTTCATAGGTGATCATCAGATTGAAGAATCCTGCATGAAATCTCTGGCTTACATGACCGGGAAGATGCCGGAAGCGAGTGCCGGAGTAATTGCAATTGACAAGAATGGAAGAGTCGGTTGGGCTTTCAATTCAAAGCAAATGGCTTGGGCTTATATGACAAATAACGGTGAGATACATTATGGAGTAAATAGTGGAGAGCATTTTATTGATAAAATTAACGAGTTGTGAAGATGTATGAAATCTAAAGTCTAAAGTTGAATACTCAATTTCCAATTATATATCTTTAAATCAAATTAATTAATTGGTTAAGGTGGAATCTGAATAAATCTTGGGGGGTTTTACATTTTATTCAAAAATGTTTAAATTAAAATGATTTTGATAGCTTTTAGATAAGTTTAAGTCTTAAGATATTGATAGGCAAGCAAGAGCTGGCCAGATATAATAGTATTGGATGCTAGTGTATGTTTGTATAAAATCCTATTTCATGCGTCCTTCATCAATATCATATGGATAGCTAAAGGGATATTTCTTCAACTTTCAAGCTAAGTCGATAAATATCAAATCCAAACTACATAAATCCATTTAAAAAATCATCAAATAAACTATTCATATTTAACTCATAAACTATTACTAGCCTCTATACTTTTAAGTTAATCTCCAAGAACTAGTCTAGATATACATATATAATTCCGTATACTATAAAGTTATCAATCACTATCAGATAGGAGATTATTTGAATTAAAGTGTGTCCTTGTACTCTTGTGTGTGAATATTCGACAAGTTATGGATCCGTGGAGCTCGTCAAATGAAATTAAAGATCTAAATCAAAAAGAAGAACCTACAGAGCAAGGTATCGTTAAAAAAATATCGATTTTTCCATTCTCTCAAGGCGTAATTTCCAACCAATTTATGCTTATTTATCTGTTTTCTTTCGACAGGCGCAACAGATCCTCCGACGAACCCTTTTGAAGATAATTTTAATCCCAAAAATAAAAGTGATAAATCTTTCGTTCCACTCCCCGATTCCGATCAATATTTGAAAACTCTTGGTAAGCATATTGCAATCATTTAACAGTATGAAGTTAAGTCAAAAATTGATAGGTATAATTATTACCTTCCTTTTCCTTTTCAGAATCCAAACTCAATAAAGTTCAATCGAAAACAAAGAAAAAGGACGGATCAGGTGGAAAAGATTTACTCAAATCTCTAGAGCAGTCAAAGGACTCGTATATGCAAAATCTATTAAGAGAGACTCTAGCGACTTCTGGACTTGAACCAGATAGCTTGGACGAGTGTAAAGTCAACCCACTTCTCAAGCTCATTGCACCTGATAAACAGCCAATTTCCCTTGAAGAACTTGTGCATCTTCTTAAAGCTGATCAACTTGCAGAAATACTTGAAGCTCAAAACCAAGAATCTTCAGAAGGAATCAAGCATCAGTAACACTAACGAATCCAAAGATTTGAGCAAGGAGAAAAGTGATTAGAATGGAGTTTTGGGGCCAAAAAACATTTTGCTTGGTAAGAATCCACTTCCAGTCCAGCTTATATTAAATAAAAGCAATTTGCTAATCATATTGAATTTCCTGAATTTCCAGGTGACTGGTGCTAGTAGAGGAATTGGAAAAACAATTGCAATCGAGTTTTCAAAGAAAGTTGGAGATGGATCCGTCATGTTAATAGCAGCAAGATCCGAGGAGGGTCTACAAAAAACAAAAGGAACTATCGAGGGGGTGAATCCAAGTTGCAAGGTCGTGTGCAAATCTGTGGATTTTTTTAAACCAAACAAGGATACCTATTTCCAAATGATTGCATCCGCTCTGGAATGCACAGGGACCTCTGCTAATGACTTTAATCAAATTATCCTTGTTCATAATGCTGGATCCCTGGGGTACGTTTTATCAAAAGTTATCAAAATTATATTAAGTCTCCTCACTTCTCCGAATCATATCTATAAAAATCTATTGAATGAACAGGATTTACCATACTCCTCCTACACTAAAGCTCAACAATTCATGTAAATGGTACCAAAAAATGTAGAATAATTCGGTGCTTGCTACTATTAGGTTTATTTCCCGAAAAGTTGACATCCGGTTGACCTGGCCCATGTCACATGGTCAAAAGTTAACCAAAAAAATCCAAATAAAATGCTATTCGATGCTTCTCGACAAGGGCTTTACGATGGTATAGGGTGTCACCCCAAAAAGTCCACTCCCTTGGCCTCTGCGAGGTCATTTATGGGATTTCGGGGAATTTTATATTAACTTTAAATGATTTTAAATGGGATTTCTGTGTGTAAAAATTCAAAATTGTCTTGTGTTAAAGGAATATTTCTCTTCGTGTACTACAATATGAGGATTTGGAGGAAATGCAAGGATATTACAACATGAATCTCATTTCCCTTATCATGCTTACAACACAATTCTTCAAAATATTCAACGATTCCTCGAAGCAAAGGAATATCGTGCAAATATCGT
>JAAZTK010002231.1:0-11684 GCA_036507255.1 Megalothorax incertus
TCATTTTGGGATGAAGGTGGAATTAGGCATTTTAATTCAATTCTCGTTGAAATTGCACAATTTGAAAAACTTGTGATTTTGCAAAATTTCGGGGAATTAATTCTATTTGGGGATAATATTCTTTCCGTGAAAAAACTAAAATATTATGATCCTATATATAAAATATCCAAATCCCCTCAGTTCACACTACATTTGGCCCTAGATCCTGATACAGTTCAGCAGGCATTTTGGATTTTTTTGCACCCACCCCCTATAATTTATAATAGAATCTACAATTTCTTTATAATTCACGTCAAATTAGAATTTAATTTAAAATTAAACCCAATAGTATTTAAAATTATTGAATTCAAATTTTATATTTCATTTGAAGGGTTGCAAAAAATATTCTTTCAATGCTATCTTTGCGATTATGAAATTGGTGGTATTTTAGCGGTGATTGAAAAACCACTTTTGGAAAAAATGAATAAAATTGAAAGTTCTCTGAAAAATGGAAACGGATTGCCGGTAAGGAATGGAATCCTAAATAATAAATGTGAATGTCAGGTTTGGGGTTTAGTGTGGTTTCTGACTATATCGAAAGTGTCGCTGATTCTCATGGTGGTAAAATTTTTCACTTCCGGTCATGTCGGTCAGTCCGTCAGTCCGTCAGTCTGTCTGTCTGCGCCATCATAGCTCGAAAACGGTTAGAGCTTGGGAAAAACTAATTATACCGTTGGATAGCCCATGTCCCAGCGGGACATGAGGGGTCCGCATAGCGGACCCCTCATTCCTAATTACGGATATTTCCCGCAATGCAAGTGAGACTGACAGTAGGCATAAGATACAATGTCAGCGCAAGATACTGACCAGTGGTTTTTATAATTATCTACTGCTCAATCACCCCAAAGGGTCAAGCGAAGATTGCGGGATCAGCTTGTTAAATATAAAATTATACATAAATTAAATAAAAGATTAGAATTTTTCAATTTAGATGTAATAATTTGATTTATATACAAAATATAAAAATAATAATTATACTTTCATATCCTTACTTTCAATTTTAAATATTAATTAAATTTTTAGGTTAAATAGTTTTTATAATTAAAATTTTAAATTATTTAATTTTCAAGTATTCAAATTATTATTTATTACATTGTAATTTTTATCCTTTTCCTCATAGAAGTTGCATTTAATCATAAATTACCAATAAAATATAATATTTAAAATATAATATTTATTTCATTTCCAATTTATAAAATTTACAATTTTTATTAATGAATGGAAAAAATAATTTTAAATAAAAAGTAATTATTAAAAAATCATATTTATTTTCTTTAAAATATTTTTTTTATTTAAAGACATTGAAATTAATTTTATATGAATTGGTCCAGATATTGTTGATTTATCAAGGGCACTGGAAAATAATGATTAAGACATTTTAATCGATCTATATATTTTATATTAATTAATATTACCATCACGGATCCGTAATTAATACCCTCCACAACATCCTCCCAAGAGTAGCCAACTTGTGTCTTTTCACATCCAAATGAAATGGTTTTTCCAGTACAACGCCGATTTTTGTAAAGAATGCAATTTCTTTTGCAAGGATCCCGGTAATTATCGTCCCGTACTGACTGGATATAGCTTATATCGGGGTTGTCAAAATCATAGCACCCCTCAAAATGGTTTGACAGATCTTGTTTAATACTAAATGAGCGCCAGACCACTACACGACCCGAATGTGCCCTTTCCAGGAGGATGGCAATGGTCAGAAAAAACCCGAATAATACAAATAATTTCATTATATGGTGCTTTTTAAATAGGGGACAACGAAGGAATGGGAATTTACGCGGTGATTCGACCCCTTTTTATATCAAAGTCATTTAATAGTATTACTCATAGAGTCATATTACATTGCGAGCTAATCTGGTTTTTAAGCTGATTGGTTTATTTTTTATTAAACTTGTTCAATGATTCCTTCTCTTAAGAAGATATCAAGGTTGTTTTTTATTCAAACTTTTTCTTGGAATCATGTCTCATTCATTTTAGCTTGGGGGGATGAGTTGGATAAAATAAATGCATAGGTATATATGATACATAAATGAAAGTCTTAAATGTTATTATATTATTGAAGATATAGAATGTCCTGAATATACAAAATTGATATTAATTATAAATTAATTCTAATTTAAATTGTTCAATACCTATTTTTTTAAAATTTATGTTGTAATAAAAAATATTTTATTCAAATGAATATACATTTTATGTATTCCCAATTTTATTGATATTTATACAAATGGGTTCTCCCATAACTAAATGACAAATCCAAGGATGGCAGCATTTATTATGCTGATTACAGGCTTCCATTTTATTTCGACACTAAATGTGTATTTAAAAATTACACTGCATTTTTGAATTTTTTAATATATTATTTTATCTTTCGAATAAACTTAAAATTTTATTCTACAGATAAAATATTTTTATTCACCTGTTTTTCATCTTTCATTTCCGCAAACACGATGAAGCCGATCAAAATTAAAAATAATAATTTCAAAATATTATTTTGCCCTCGAACCATATTTAATATTTCTGAAAAATTTTAGCCTTGCAAATTCTTTCGAATATTAATTTTGCGTATACATTTTTGTCTGTTTTTGTAAATATTTAAATTTTTGTTGTGAATTATATTTTAAAAATTAGCCATTGTTAACTATTTTTCGAAAGCTCATAATAATATTTGGAAAGAATTTTGGATTGTATTATTTATTATTAAAAATATTATTTTTTATTAAATTATTTTTTGTTTTATTTTAATATTTTTTAATTTCTAAAGATTCTCCTAAGAGTGAGATCGGTCTAATTTTGGATATTTCTTTTTTATGGTCTCATTTGGCGTTGTCCCACTCGCTTCGGATCATAGATGCCGCTTTCTCTGCAATCATATAGGTGGCAGCACCATGAAATCCCACGGGAATTGCTGGCATTACTGTTTTAATTCACTTTCTATTTATTACTAAATATTGAAACCGGAAGCATCTACAATCCGGAGGCCTTTAATTCCAATGACCTTTAGCTCGGGGTCAACCACTGAATTCGGATCATTCTTTTTCCCCATTTTGGCAGTGCCCACCCAACGATTCAGGGTTATTGTCTTATGCCTTGCATAACGCTGAAATAATTTATATATTCATTATAAAATTAAATTAATTTCAAGTAATTACTAATTAATTTATGGGATCTGAAATCATTTTTTCCAATCTGATCGGTTTTGCTATTGAACAGATATAATTTTTAAGATCGGATTAAGGGTTCAATCCGATTTTCCGAAAGTTTGGATTGAATTTCGATCAATTACAATCCGATCCCACTTCGGATGGGGCATTGAAATCCATCCGATTTTCGAATAAATCTGATCGGATTAAGTATGTGTTTAAATGTAAGATTCAAACTATTCGATTCCAATCCACATTTCGAATCCGAAATATTTTTATCCCAAGGAAATTCTCAGATTGGGATTTCTATCCGATCCAATCTGATATCCTATTTAACTATACAGTATTCGGGTGGGTAAATACTAAAAAGCAAAGTCCTATTCGATTCTCCGAACGTTCGGATGGAATTTGTATCAATTTCAATCCGAAATTATCGGATAGGGCACTGAAATCGGTCAGATACTTCGGGTGAATCTGGTCGGATAAATATCCTAATTTATCTTATTTTATATTTTAAGATTTAAAACCATCCGGTTTCAATCCAAATTTTCGGATTGCATTTTTTCAATCCTTTGATTTAAAAATTTCAGGTGATTTCTATCCGAATCAATCCAATCCGATATCAGATTGATCCGACGAATTTAGAGATAGGTTCATTAGCACTTTATATACCCGGAGATATTTCAAGGGCCTGTCAATAATCCAACGGAAATCCAATCAATTTAAAAATATGTTAATTTTAATTAATTTTTTAAGATATCAAAAAATATAATAATTTTCCCCACTTATCAAATGTAAATTATTGGGTTTGCAAGTTTTTAATTTTGATAAGAAATGTAAATTACATGACCCTAATCTTCTTATGATTGACAAGTATTTTTGAATTTCCCAAGTACTCGAGGGCTAAGATTTTGTAAAACATGTGGAATAAAAATGTTAAAATTGATTAAAAATTGATTGATGGATGTCATTTTGTGTCACTTTGGGCTGGGATCTGATTATTCCGTTGGATCAATACGATATCAGATTAATAAAGATAAAAAACGTCAAAAATATTCAATTTATTTAAAAAAATATTTATTGTAAACCCAATTAAATTGATTGATTTATTCGCAATTTTTTGTTTGAATTTTCAAAATTTCTAATAAAATTCACAAAATATTAATTTCCAATGGAAAATCATTTTTTTAATATTAATTAAATTTATTTAATATTTAATTAGTCTAGTAATCACAAAGGCCATAAGGTCTTGGAGTTTCGTAAAAGCAAAGGCCAGGAGGGCAGTTCATGACCTACATAAAAAACAAATCAAAATTGATTTTTTTCAAAAAAAGAATTAACTTGCATAAACTTGGCCCACGTTATCGCATGAAATGTAACTATTACATCCCCCCCATGGGTTGACATAATTGGTATTCCATTCTTTATCAGCACAAAAGTCACCTGGAATATTTAATAAAATATTTAAAAAAAAAATAAAATATTTAAAAAAGTTGAATTTAAATTATTAAATTATGAAAATACTTGGGACTTGAGCACCAACTGCGACCAGAGTAAGCAGAAGAAGAAATAATTTCATTTTTTTAAATTATAAAAAAATAATTTTTTAATTACAAATTAATTGAAAAATTTTAGTTTATATAGGGGGAGGTTTGAAGTGTTTAATTTTTAATTTGATTGACATTATCAAATTATATTCTACAATTTCCCAGAAATATTTCAAGAACCTATTGTTAAATTCTAGATTTTTAGCTTGCGTAATTTAATTTTTGATAACGAATTATTATAAAATTTTAACTTGAGAGATTGACATTTATATATTTGAGGTATTAGTATTTAATTATATATATTTGACCTACTAAACATTAAGAAGGGAAGGCACGTTGATTGGCTTCTTTCTATACTAAAATATTTGTAATAGGTATATTGGAATTATTTAATGCTATGCGAATTTTATGTTTTAAAAAATCTTTAATAATAATTTGTGCAAAAAATTTGATTTATTTCTATAAAATTATTTTTCTTTTTTTTGAATATATTTTTTTCATTTGTTAATGCCTAAAAATTATCCTAAAACTGAGATCGGTGTAATTTTGGATGGGTCTTTTTTATGATTTGATTTGGCGTTGTCCCAATCTTTCCTGATCATAGATGCCGCCTTCTCCGCAATCATATAAGTTGCAGCGCCAGGAAATCCGACGGGAATTTTTGGCATTACTATTTTTTAAAAATATATATTTAATTTTCAAATAAATTTTTAATTTTTATAGTAATTAAAAACCTGAAGCATCTACAACTCGGAGTCCTTTAATCCCAATGACCTTGAGCTCGGGGTCAACCACTGAACTTAGGTCATTCTTTTTTCCCATTTTGGCAGTTCCCACCCAATGATTCAGGCTTATCGTTTTATGCCTCGCATAGCACTGAAAACCATTTTTTATATTATATTTTTTCATTGAAATTCAAATTTTTCGCTATTTTAAATAAATTGGCATAATTTAGTACCTCCAGATATTTATCTGATCGGAATTCATGGGCCTCACAACCTGGGAATATTTGCTTTGTAAATCTCCCGCCAATTTCCCCAAAAGTAGTAGTATTTTCAATAAGTTCCATAGCCTTCCGCATCCCCTCCACCATCACTTGGACATCCACCTCATTTTGAAGGTATTTTGGGTCAATCAACGGCGGAGATCCAGGATCTTTGTCTCGAAGCTTAATTTCACCCCTTTGTTGAGGTCTTGCAATACTAACAATGACATCAAATGAATCAGTGCCGGATTTGTCGAAATATGGGTCTAATTTGTCGAAATCCCCGTTAAAAGCATGTGAAAAATCCGCCGCGGCATTTTTGTAGCCACCTGCGCCGAGGGCTATTAGCTGGATGTCGGGGTGGTCGGATTTTTGGGAATGTTTGGAGTTGATATAGCCCATGGCTTGAAGCCCGGTTGTGGTAAGCTTGCCACTTCCGGTGAGTTGGTAGGTCATGAACTCGGAAAAGGTCATGTCACGGTCCAGAATGGCCGTGATGGGGGAGTCCACGTAGAAAGAGCCGAGGAATGTTGAGACATGGTCTTGGAGGTTTTTGCCAACGCCTGGGAGGTCAACGATGGACTCCACCTGGTGGAAAAATTTAAAAATTTGCAAATTTTAATTTCTGAATTTTAATATTGTTGAAAAATTGTAAAATTGCAATATTTTATTCTAGAAAAGCCAATAATTTTTAGAAAACCACAAAAAATGTATAGAAAATTGTGGGATTTTAAAAAATTATTAGCAAAATTTTTAAATTGTAAAGAAAATTATTGATTTTTCCTCGGGAAATTCCGAAAAAAATGCGAAAAATTCACAAAAAAACAAGATTTATATATTTTTTTCAAAAAACAAATTAAAATTCAATAAAATTTTGATGAGAAACTGAATTTTTAAAATTTGGGTTGGGAAATTTTGATTATGAATTGAATTATGAAAATACGATAAAAATTAAAGGTATTTTCATAAACCAAAGAAAATTGCAAAATTATATTCTAAGAATTTTTTGAAAAATTTGAAAAGTTTTTAAAAAAATATTCTCCAAAAATTGCTATTATTATATTTTTATATATTTGTTTTTTCAAAGTATTACCCCGATAGATTCTAGTTCCTTCTTAGGCCTATAATTTAAAAATAAAAATAAAAATCGCAAATAATTGGAAAAATTAAAAATGCGACTTTAAAATTAAAAAAGTATTTTTAAAATTGTACCCAATTCCACTTTGTAGTAATAATTTCGGAGTGTTCAGCGCCCCAGCTGATAAAATAATCTCTTTTGAAGCAAATGCGAATTTTGTTTGTCCATGCCGGTGATATTCCAGCCCAAAAGCATGATGTTCTTCGCCTCGAATCAAAATCTATTTTTTATTATAATTAATATTTTTAAATAAATTCTAGAAAAATTACAATATTAAAATTATACCTTATCCACCCTGGAATATTTATAAATCGCCAAATTCTTCCTTTTTTCTCGAATATTTCTCAAAAATGCCATATATGCGCCAAATCTCCTTCCTCTTTTCGACGTATATCTCGCCATATCAAATCCTATTTGAATTATTTAAAAATTCATTAAAAAATACATTATTTTTATATTAAAAATTAACTATTTCCAAACCTTGGGTAAATTTCCCATTGGCATCAATTCGCGGGTATCCCAACTCAGTCCCAGCCATTACAAAATATTTCCCAATCCCAGTATATGATGGGATTTCAACCTTAACCTCGCCTTTATGCCCATGAAGTTCTTAAATTAATTTAAATATTTTTTAAATTAATATTTAAATTTTTTAAAAAATATATATTAATTTTACTATCATTTCCATCCAGAAAATCCTCATATTTCTGGAAATATTCTAATAATTTGTTATATTTCCACGAGGAATCACCGACCTCTGCCGCCCAAGCATCAAAATCCTTTGGACAGCCCCTAAAAATATTTTTAAGAAATATTTAACTTCATTTTTAAATAAATTTAATTTTTAATTCATTTAAATATAAATTGTACCTGGAATAAACTAGGAAATCGATGGAAGAAGATCCCGAGAGTGATTTCCCAGCATTGCAAGATGTTTGCTAATTTAAATATATTCAATTAATTTTTATTTGGAATTTTTAAATTAAATATTACATTATTAATTAGAGATAAACAGGCATTGGATTGTGGTACGGATCGATATGAGTAGTCCAACTCGGGGTAGTTGAGAAGGAAGAATGAGAAGGATGGGATGTCTGTAAATGGGTGGGGGTCACCTGAAAAAAAGGAATATTTATGGATTAATACAAATCGCTCTAGGTCAGGTCAGGTTCGGTTCGGTTCGTTTCGGTTCGGTTCGGTTCGGTTAGGTTCGGTTAGGTTAGGTTCAGTTCGGATAGGTTAGGTTAGTTTCGGTTAGGTTAGCTTAGATTCAATTCGGTTCGTTTGGATTTGGTTAGGTTCGGTTAGGTTCGTTTCGGTTCGGTTACTTCACTTTATATGAACATACTTTAATCTTTACTTATTCTTAGAAAATTCTCAAATTTAATATCTAATTAAACCTGTCCAATATATAATTTTTTTTATTTTAAAAATATTTTTCTTTTCGAAAATTGCAATATATTCAGAATATCATATAAACATTTAATAAATTTATGACTTTCATTATATACGACCTAGATGCAATGCAATCGTTAAAAATATTCATATAAAAAAGCCGAAATATGTTCATAAATTTTGAAAAATGGAAAAAAATTTCATTTTTTTTATAAGTCGAAATCTTTCCTAGTATTTTTCAACCCCCAAATATAATATTCATACAAAAAAATTTATTTTTCAATTTTAACAAATTCCGCTTTAATTTAGTATCTATTTTTCGAATTTTCTTCGGAAATTGAACAAAATTTTATTTATATTTATCTTAAAATGCCAAAATAGGCTTTTAATACAATATCGTATAGTATACCTATAGGCTATAGTATACAC
Organism: Megalothorax incertus; assembly: GCA_036507255.1. NCBI lineage: Eukaryota > Metazoa > Arthropoda > Collembola > Neelipleona > Neelidae > Megalothorax > Megalothorax incertus. The sequence continues at coordinate 8,689 of JAAZTK010002231.1, forward strand.
ATTGGGTCAAAAAATTCTTATATATTCCAATAAAAATATCTACAATTTTGGTTGCAATGTCATACTCATATCAGATATTTTTGCAAGGTTTATTAGATATTTGATGAATATGCACTTGTATATAATGGATAATACCCCAATATTTATTTTTGTACTAATACAATACAATATATTAAAAAATATATAAAAAAATTACCTCCAGCTTCAAGAAGTAAAACTTTATGTTCTTCTGACAGTCTATTTGCTAATAAACTTCCAGCTCTCCCGCCTCCAACTATTTTAAAAAATTTCAAAATCTCATTAAAAATAATTTTTACGCTAAAAAAATGCTTAAAATTTTTGAAAAAATTCCAGGCAATTTTTCTTACCAATAATAAAATCAAAAACTTGTTCAATATCATTATTAGCCCGAATTCGATCGGTGGCAATATCAAAATTTGACCAAGTTAATAAATATAACGAAAGGGATCCCGTTAGGCCATAAAAAAGCGACGCAAACCAATTTCCAGAGGCGGGAATGGCGGTATTTCGGGCGGAATTCCCGCCAAAAATATTCAGGAAATCAGGGAGGGTTGGGGGAATTAAAAAAGACAAAAAACCACCACTTGAACCTGACATTGTACTAGAAATTTAAATATATTCACAAAATTCGGAAGATTTCACTACTTTTTTCTATTAAATAATTTCACTTTTGCTTGTAATCTTGCATTGCTTTTAATATAGAGAAATTGCACTTGCAAACTGTCAAATACACGATATATTGTGAGGAAATTTGCAATATTAACGAATGAATATACCTATTTAATATATACTTGGTATGAGGAAAGAGAAATCTTGAATCAATATCAAGTTGAGATTTCCCAACAATATTTAATTGTTGTTTACAACACAGGTAGTATGGTAGTAATGGTCCTCAGGAGCGAAGGAGGTTGTGGAGGATGTCGAAAAATGACATTCACTATTTCACAGTGTATTACTCTCCCCATACTATCTAATAGCCCTCTTGCACAACTTGTAAATTGGCCATTGCACTTGAATAAGGTATAGGAAATTAAAGATTTGTATGTAGATGTGTTAAATAATAGGAAAAAAGCATTTGTTTATTTTTTAAATGTGTTTTTGTGATTTAAAATAAATAAATACATATATTAGATATATAAAAATTATATAAAAACTAATATTAATGGCTTTTTTGTATATTTTGATATAAATTTATATAAAAGTGAGCGTGTTTTGGGTAGATTAATGATAAAATTCACGCAATGGTGAATCACAGGATTTGAAACTGAGCTTAAACTAATATAAAATTTTTTAAACACGGAAAGGATTATAAATGTGAGTTTTAATGGTATAGTGAATGTTTATGAAAATAGAGTTTACTTTCTTGATTCTTGATTCTTATTTAACCTGATATGTATTTAATAAGCTTTTAGTATATAAAGATAGGGAAAGGAAATGCAGATTAAAACTCCTTAAGGAACAACTTTCTAATTTTGACTGATTAGATAACACGGAGATTTTTAAATTTAATTGTACACTTATTCTCAAGTAATATATCTGTTTAGAATACAAGATTTAGTCCCAATCATTTAATTATTATTAAATATTTAATTGAAAATATTAAATTCCCTATTTAATTTCGTCAATTCTTTAATGAATATTCTTGAGAAAAAAATTATTATTTTTTAAATATCCAACAAATATTATTAGTAAAGAATTTTAAATTAAAAATTATTATTAAATTAAATTTTTCTTTATTATTATTAAATTATATAAATTATCCTTAAAACTTTAAGAGGAATATAATAAAGTTTTTTAATATTTTTTTTATTTTTAAAAATTAATATTTAGTTATTTCAAATTATCCATAATGTATTTATATTTTATTTCTAAATTCCTTTGATCATGCTGATATATTTTTTAATTATAGTAAAATTAGGATATATAGAAATCTATTTTTTATATTATTAATTTTATTTTTTTAATTGCAAATATTGTTGCAAAATTTTATACATCGTTTTTTCTTTAAAATAAATATAATAAATAACTAGTTAATATTTGAAATATAGTGAATTTTTTTTTATATGCAAAAAATATTTTATAAAAGCCTCCTGTTATATTTTCGTTGTGTTTTTCTTCTTATTTTTCTTCTTATTTTTAATATTTCGGAATTATTAAATATATTCAATTCTAATTTATATCTAAAAATTAAAATTATTAAAAAATTAATCCTGATAAATTTTATTTGTAATAAATTTTATTTGTTGATTATATTATTAATTATGTTTAATGATTATTATCGCATCAAAATTAATTTTTTTGAAATTTGAGAATCAGCTTCAATTTCGTAAGTAAAAATATAATTTTTAAATTATTCTATTATAAATATATTTATGTAATGATATATAATTTTTATTCCTATTATACCAAATCATATAATAGTTTAAATTACAAAAACATTTTCCATAATAGATATAAAGTTAGGGTTTAAATTTCTTTAATTAATGCATTAAAATATTTAATAATAATAATTATTTTTTTATAATTATCTTATTTTTTAAATATAAAATAAAATAAACAAATAAATAAATCACCGTTAAGAAACACGAGGACCTCGGGTTTATTATCCTTTATTAAAATATTTAAATAATTGCAATAAAAATCGAGCATTTATTTTTATAACTTTTTCATTCGAAATGATTAAAAATGATTCTCGGAAATTTTGCATATCGAAACCCATATTCTTAACAATATGAAATATTTCGCATCCACATTCATTGAAATATTTCTTCATTAAGATATTTCCAAATTTTGAATCCATTTGAAAGTAGTTCCTTCAAATCTTTATATAATTGGATCTCGAGGAATGGTGAGTTCGGATGTAACAAAAGACTCGTATAGCCCCGTGAGAATAATGGAGGAAAAAGTCCAAATTAATAATAAAAAAGAGAATTGAGGCAAATCCCCCAATCGGAGAAATATTGCAAAGATTTCGA
>JAAZTK010002232.1:0-11678 GCA_036507255.1 Megalothorax incertus
TTATTATATATTTAAATTTTATATTGATTTTATTCTACATTTTATAGCATAGATGAAGAATCCAGAAAAAAAAATACAAATTTCATTTATTTGGTACTGATTTCGAAAGTAAATTACATTGAATGGGTTTCAAAAATAATAATACACGATTGGTAGGAACTATCTATTATAAATTTATATTACATATTTATGAAAATTTTTAGAATATCAGGCATAAAACTATTAAAAAATGGATTAAGATTGTATTCATTAAATAAAATTAACGGGTTCAATCGTAGGTTTAGTATGATCCAAAAATTATCATTAGATATCAATCCACAGATATTTGCAAATAAGTTTAAACTTATTATAATATAAGTGTTGAAATACATTAAGACTATCTTTTATTAACATTTATTGCCTATATTTTTAGATTTAAAAAATATACGGCCAAAAGGTTGATTCAAAAATAATAAAATACTAGTGAAAACTCACAGTTAACCTATATAGAACCAACTGTTTTTTAGGCATGAAAAGGATAATGTTAAACTTACAATTATTCGCATTGAAAGAGTTAATATATCATACCAAAAAATAATATTCGTTATTTTTAATATTTTTGATATAAACGGTAAGAGATTAACTCAAAAATTGAAGTAATGGTTAATATTGTTCAATATAATTCATGTGTCATTCAGCCCTAATTTTAATATTAAAATTTTTGAGTAGTACTAGATATTTAGATATTTTAAACTGAATTTACTACAAATTTTATAATATATGAAAAGAATCCGAAAAAAATTTACCAATAAGCTGGAAGTAATTTGAAATTATCTATCTAGTAAAGTAAATAATATTTTTCATATATTTATCTAATACTGATAAAAGGCATAAGCAAATAATATCCATTTATTGTAGATACTGAATGCTTTCGAATCTTTCTGGAGTTTATTCTTAAATTAAATATAGTACTCTACTAAGAATGTGCAAGATTCTAATTGAGTGTCAATATACATGTGAAACTTGTAAAGCTACATCGGGTAAAACACTCATCATATTCTTTTACTTTTCTCGAGTGACACTTTCTCCAATTTTGGGGCCGTTAATTATGTCTAAGGTCAATCTTTGGTAAAAGCTTCAGAAACATTCAAAAGATTCAAAAATATATCAGTATAAGTCCGCTATTATAAAATGACGAAGTTCCAAAATTGTCACTTATCCAGAATCGGCAGAATTTGTCAGAATTAACAATAATTCCATAATTTGCATAATTTTCATAATTTGCATAATTTTCATAATTTGCAAAATTTCCAGAATTTACCAAATTTCCAGAATTTGCCAAGTTTTTCAGAATTTAAAAAATCTCGGGAATTTACATAATTTATGGAATTTGCTAAATTTCCAGAATTTACCAAATTATCCAGAATTTACCAAATTATCCAGAATTTACCAAATTTCCAGAATTTACCGAATTCCCAGAATTTACAAGTTAAGCAATATCAAACTCATATTTTAAGTTTAAGATTATGCTTTTATATAAAACTCAAATATATTTCGGTGTACTAATTATAAATTAGAAAAGTCATAAAGAAATGGACTTACGCTTCAAATAATGTGTATATGTAAAACACACGAATACAAATCTCAAATGTCTAAACGTAAATGTCAATTCATAAAAGACTTAAACCTTTAAATCATTCATAAAAAGTACTAAATCCTGATTCCACGTTGAAATTATCCAACGAGAAACAAGTCCAGCTGCTCACAAAATTCCGCTAATTATTTGTCAATTTAAACGTTAATTAAATATTTTTGGTTGGTCAAATTTAATCCTTTGTCGGCGGAATGGCAGAGGAAAACGAAATACCCGGAATCCTCAACATTCCTCCAGAGGTATGATATAAAATTAATATATATTACTATATTCCAAATTAATGAAATCTAACAACAAATTTAATTTTAATTCAATTTAATTTTTTTCATCAAAGATACTGACGATGATATTTGACCATGCCACTTACGATACCGAGGACAGATGCAACTTAAAGATCGTCAACAAAAAATTCAAGGATACCGTAATTATGATGTTCAAAATACCAAAATTCCGACCTAAAACCTGGGCATGCCTGACCTCTGAAACAAGAAATCACTGGAACAGATTTTATGAAGTTATGCAAATTCAAAATCAAAATATGGATGCCAAGAAAGAGTTTCCGTTTCCTCCCGAGACAATGCATGTAATATAAGTTTTTACAAAATATAATTTAATCTAAATTAAATACTACATTCAAATATAGAAACTCCAGCTCAAAGAATTTAATAAGTACTTCGGAGGGGATAGAGACAAGATTTACCTCAAGAATGTCACACTCCCGGATGTGGTATTTACAGGAGAGGAACCGAATTCTTATGGGGTCAAGCTAATTCCTTCAGCAAGAGCAGAAGCTGCTAAATTTTTGAGGAATAATGGAGCTGGAATTCTGAGCCTTTGCCTTTCTACAACTGTGGGCCAAAATATCACTGATTATTCGGAGGACAATGTTGGCAATCAAGGGGTGATGTTAAGAAATCTGGCTATAAATATGCCTCTTTTGAAAGTCTTAATTTTGGCTGGGGAAATCCAAGCTTCTTTTGAAAAAGATTCAGACTGCTTTTTTGTGGAAAATTACATCCCGCTTCCTCACCTCATGCCAACTAATGTGCCCCAATTAAACCAGTGCACAAAACTTGTCATTTACAAGATGGACTTTTATCGTGAACTCACAAATATTAGAGAACTACCCTTCATTCTTCCAAATCTTTCACACCTTGTAATCATCACGCGACATGAGTTCTTCCACCACTCAATCCTCAAAATAAACCTGGACCAATATTATCTTCATAGCACTCGGTTCAACTGCCCTATCAAATACTTGGTTCTTGAACAAATCCATTCTGGGGATATCGAGGTTCTAATTCGACTAACAAATGAATGTAATCTGCGACTTATCAGCTTCAAAGTCTCGATTGAGGAGGGATTATCTATTCGGGGTCACCAGCAATTCCTTCAACTTTTGTACCTCCAGAGAGAGAGCCTTGAAGAACTGGATATTTGCTCGATAGCATATACTGTAATTTAGTACTATTTTTTCTAATTATTTGATTTATAGAGCATTCTAATTATTATAATTATTTTTAGTCCGAAACACCCCCAGAATTCCAAATTCCTCCAGATCCATTTGTCATGTGCAAGGTCACAAAGTTAAGGGTCAATCTTGCCTACCTGGTTAATCGCCTTTGCATTCAACAAATTTTTACCCAAATGTTCCCTGAACTTATTGAATTGGAGCTCACATCTCATCCATCGTTTGACTATGTCTTCGCTGATTTTGCTGAGAAATTCAGGCCTGCATACGACATTAATAGTAAAGTGACAATTCTCAAATTTTGGGTAGAGAATTTGCTGGATATCCCTTATGGTGACTGGGGAAAAGCTCTAGGAAGATTTTTTCCAAATACTATGAGCCTACAAGTATATTTTGTTGAGCCTTTTGACGATAATATTGACACTACTTACTTTCTTGTTGGCGTTATGAATTCTGTCAACTTTCAAAATAATCTAACCCATCTCGCAATTAGCGGTCTTGACCATGGAGGAATTGTCCACCCTATCATTGACGCCCAACTTTTGGCAACCGTACAAGCTCGCACTCGACTCCTCTTCCGAAAATACCTTGCTGCTCATCCTCAAATTGTCCCTGATACGGAACAACCTTACTACCTTCCTCATGATATTAGTGATTATGATCAGCGAGTATACAACGGACTAGATATAACTCAAAAAAGGGGAATAGCTTTGTTCAGTCGTAAGTAAATGTGTACCTGTCACTTAATTTATTATGTATAATTAACTTTATGTCTCTTAGAACTTGAGACACTGGACATCTTTGGATTCTTGACGATTGGACAGCCAGCTTTGCTTTTGGGTATATTACAGATGCCAAGCATCAAGAAAGTTAATGTAAATAGAGGAGCTAGGGTAAGGATATAATTTTTATTTAGATTACAATATAATCTCATAATTTTGTTTTTGTAAGGAACACAATTCTGAAGAGATTGCCCTGCTCATGGAGAACCAAGGAATTGATTTTACAAGCCGGAACGATGAGGTGCTTACCGAGATAAACGAGCAATATTTTAAGGTTATGTAGTTCGTGATTGATTGGAAATTGAATCTGCTTAAAATATGTAATTAATTTAAGTTTGAAAGGAATTGACATTTACTTGAGTTCGGCTAATTACCTAATATTTATTTAATATGTATTTAATATTGATTCAATTAGATATTTCAATTATAGATTAGGAGTTAATTGATCCAATTATTTATTAGCTTATAAGAATTATATAATACATGTTATTGAATTGGAAAAAAAGAGAATTCTGTGTTGAATCATATCATTTCTTTTATTTTTTGTTATTGCTAATCTTTGATGTTATGAATTCATGCTCCTAAAAAATACGATCTGTTAAAAATCTGACAATTTACAAATCACCTACAATGTTTACATTTCTAATATAAATCAAAGACATTTAATAAATCATTTTTTTCATATAAAAAATTCAAATTGCATGAAATTCGAATGAATTACATAAAGTTTAAATCATTTAAATAATAATAAACAATTTAGGATATACATAGCATAATTAATAACTTATATGGGTAAATGAATCCGAATGGACAATTTAAATGTCATTTTAAGATTGTCAAGATTTTTATATGCTAGGATAGCCCATTTACTTATGTACTATATACTCCTTCATAGACACATAATGTGAACCTAAATTTTGAGAGTCAAAGACGGGACAACTTCAAAATATTCATCTCAACGGAATAAATTTTAAATATTTCAATAATCTTCTAATTATAAATAATAATTTGTGGTGACCGATCGAACCTTTAACCATCGTTTAGAATGGAGGAGGAGGAGGATGCTACAACTACAACAATCTCCAAAATCCCTATAGAGGTAACAATACATGTGAAATCTCAACCTTTTTTTGTTTTTAACATTTGTATTAATTTTTTTCGATTAAATTTCTCAACTGACAGCTTATGGTCAAGATACTTGGACAGGTTTCAAATACCACAAATGAGAGGTGTGAATTGCGAGGGTTCAGTCGTCTTCTAAGGGACAGTATTTCTGTACTTTTTCAATCGAGATCATTCAACCCAGACATTTGGATATGCCTTTTTACAGACCCACGTATTCTTTGGAACCAATCAAAACAAGCCCTTAGACATCAATCCGAAGCGGTTATGAAGAAATATCCATTTCCACCTGACGTGTACCAAGTAAGAACTTGCAAAATTTAAAATAAATGCATTTAAAATTAAAATTTGGCCTTTTTCTTTCAAATAGAATGTCCAGTTCAAAGGATTCAACGAAATTTTCACCAAATACGGAGAGCAAATGTATCTAAAAAAGGTGGTCCTCCCTGATTTGACCTTCTGTGACACCACGCCAAATGCCCATGGACTCATCCTTACCTCACCAGGCAAAAAGGAAGCTGTCAAATTCAGGAATACCTTTGGGAAGGGGATAAAAGAGCTGTGCTTTGTCATAATCAACAGGCCTGACGACGACAAGAATAAAATCAAACTTGAGATGGGAAATGAAGATGCTTTACTCTCACAAGCAGCAAAGGACATGCCCAACATTGTTAATTTGATCTTAACCGGAGAAGTGAAGGCGGATCTTAACTCAAAATGTATTCACCTCCGCAAATTCAACCCAATTCCTAGCCTCGAAATTGCAGATCTAATAAAGTTTGAACACTGCAAGGAAATGACAATCAATAGGATGAACTTTAACCGTCCTCAAGCCCAAATCCGAGAGCTAATCTATTTCGTTCCTAACCTCGAGAGACTCAACATTATCACAGCTCATGAAGTCTTCAAACGACCAATCTTTAAAATAAACTTTGACCAATACCTCTGTCACTTCCCTCCTCTTAAATGCCCAATCAAACATCTCGTAATTGAACAAATCCACCCTGAGGACATTGATTTCCTCATTCGCTTGACTAATGAATGTGAGCTACAACTTCTGAGTCTCAAAATTTCAATGGAGGGGAACATTTCAATGCAAGATCATGTAAGGTTCCTGGAACTGCTTTATCTTCAGAGGGATAATCTGCAGAATCTTGATATTTGTTGCTATTCCAAAACGGTAAAATCTAATAAGCTATTTCATGTTTATACATTATTTGTTCTTTTAATTGCGAATATAGGCAAATCAGCATCTTACCAACCCCAGAACTTTTACCATGAGCAAACTCAATAAACTTCGAGTAAATCTTCCCTATCTCATCAATAGGCTTTGTTTGGGTAATTTGTTCCCAATCATGTTCCCGGAATTGATCGAAGTAGAAATGACCTGCCACCCAAAATTTGACCATAACTTCGAGACATTTTGTGACATGTTTAATGATGCAAGAGCTATTGAGAGTAAAGTAACAACTCTAAAGTTTTGGACTGGGGTTCTTGTTGGAGCATATGGAGTATCATGGAGTGGAGCCCTTGGGAGATTCTTTCCTAATTTGAGGAGACTCGAAGTGGAGCTTATATCCACCTTTACGGACAGAGGAAATAATAATTTTATTGCTGAGATGATCAAGTCACAGGAATTTCAAAATAACCTTGTTCATTTGAAGCTAAACTCTTTCATGAACGATCCTCCATGGGTAAAATAGTAATTCTTAATTATGTGCTATAATATATAAATATAATATGCATTTTATTTAGGAAAGAATGATTCGAATCGACGAGAAGCTTCTTCAGAGGGATGAGAACTTTATGAATATTCTCTTCCGTAAATACCTCAACGAGAACAACATGCCATTGCACATATTTTACCATTTGGATTCAATTGACCAAGCAAAATACAATGCAATTAACCACATTGAGAGACGAATTGGCATTGCCCAATTTAAAAGTTAGTATTTAAAAATTAATTACGATAATATATATATATGTCTATTTATGTTTTTATGTGTATTAATTGCAGAACTTGAATCTCTGGAGATTTCTGGTAATTTAATTCTGGGACCTGATGCCATCATCATGGGATTAATGCGGATTGAGGCTTTTAAGGAACTAATTATCAATGGTGGTGCAGAAGTAAGTTTAAAATACATTTTGATTTATGTATTCAAGTTTTTTAAAATAAAATAAAATACTTTTCTTCCTTTTTAAGACTAGAAGCTACTACACTACAAGAACTGCGCGTGCTGATCTTTCTGAAGTATTGAAAGAGAAAGGGATTAAACTGACACGAGCTAATGACCCCCATACAAGGGAAGACGAAGAGTTTTTCAAAGTGAATTAAACGGGGTTGAAGCTTTTTTCATTTATCCTTAAATTACTATTAATTTATTATTATTATTTTTCAAGTATACGAATTTTTATAATTGTTCAATAATGGGATGCTACTGCTAAAATATTCAAAAACCTTCTTGTTGTAATTGAAATTTAAGAATATGCAATAATATATCATCATATTAATCTCGATTCTTATACATAATTAATAATCATATTATTTATTTTATTCTGATGTATATAAATTCTTTGTTAAATAATAGTGTAGGTATTACTATGTACAGAGCAATATGGTGTATAAGAATGAGAATAAAAATAAAGCATTTCAAAACCGAATACTACTATGTATTGAAAGTAATAATGGAATATACAAATTAATATTTAAAAAGTTTACATTAATTAAATAAATTAATTGAATCTATTTGGAAAGTCTACATTTCAATTTACAAGCCACCAAAAATAAATCTATATACCTAATATATCTACCAATAATTCCTTTTTGGCCAATATTTCCCAAATATCCAGAAATTATTAAAATCCATAAATTATTAATATCCAAAAATTACATAATTTTTAGAAAGTACTAAATATCATAAAATACCCATTTCATTAAAATCTCCATTTTACAAAAAATTCGATTACTAATAATTCATACATTTACGTAGCTTTTTCATATTACTTATATCAATACTTAATTGGTTATAGTTTTTTACATATAAAAATACAGGTTAATGATATAAAATAGAAAACGTTATTAACAAAAAACAATTGCATGTTTCTAAGTTTAGGCTATTGGGCAATATAATAGGATATATAATCTACTACTTCACCTTTTATAAATAAACCTTATTTGAAAGTCCTAATAAAATTTTAAAAATATTTTTAGTTTAATTCTCAAAATAGTATGTTCCTTATAATTAATGCTAATATTTTAATTCAAAAACGAACTCAAAATATATCATTAAAATATAATATATTGCTTTTCAACAATGTTCATTCAGAACTTAAACACAATTAACATCATAGATAATACTTTAATTGTAATATTAATACGTATGTATTGTAATTCTTAAATCAATGTAAATATCTAATAATATATTATAACATATTAAATGAAAGCAAATTAATTGTTTACTTTCTAAAACCGGATTAACATTTCATTCATCTTTGGGAATTACGCGATAAAATACCGTCCCATCAATGTTGTCCTATAAAGAAAATATTATAAAGTATTAAAAAAATTGCGATTCCAAAGTTAGCAGGATATCAATTTTTATAAAAATTAATGTGTCATTAACCTTTTCAAACATACGGGAGCGTTTGTCAATATTATTGAGTATGTAATTTCTCACAATATTTTTTAGTTTATCTGCAGGTTTCGAGTCGCAAAGCTCTTTATGATTCTCTCGTAACTAAATTAAAAACATATATAGACTGTATTTATTATTAATGTATATTATAACTCACTTTGTCCAAAATTTCCTCCATTGACGTCCAATCGATACCTAATTTACAAAAAATTAATATATTATTTAAAACGAATTATTATAATCTAACAATGTACTTACATATTGAAGATAAAGGTTCCTTCCACTCACCGGCGCGATAGCTATAGACCCTTATACCGTCTCTCTTCCTCAACTTACCCAAATAACCGTAGACCTGAGTTTTTTTCATATTTCCCAGAACGCCACTTGCCATTGCTGATTTAACTTTTTTTGATGAAAATGGGTCGGACTTGTCTACAGAAGCATAAAAATTATCCATCCATTTCTGCTGAGCCCCTTCGAATCTGGATTTCCTAATTTTGGGTTTCTATTTTAAATTAAAATTAGTTTATATACAAGATTAATTATGATGTTAAAACTTACAGTTATAGGAGCCTTTGCATTCTTTGACTGAATGTAATTAGAAGGAGGGTCGGCTTTGTGAATTGTTTCAATAATTATCTTGGAATCCAATTTTTTCCCAAGCTGAGATTTCGCATACTTAATATCACGAACCAGCATATCAATAAGTGGATTGAATTCGGCGGGAGGTAATAGAGAATAGGAGTGGATCGTATTGAGTGCGTCAATGTTGAGGTCTTTCAAAATGTACCTGTTATTGAACATATTTTTCAATATCATTAATATTAACAATTTTTGATAATTTAATAATAAAAATCAATGTTACCTTATCATACGTTTTACATTTAATGCAATCTGAGCAGATGCGACTCCAGTAGTTTTAATACTTAAAACGATAATTGCTTTCCATTGAATGATGGGCGATTTTGCACTTGTCATTTTAAAAAGAAAAAGTTATATATTTAATTAATTTCTCATTACTAATAAGTAATTACCTGCTAGCCATGTGGTATGCAATGCCACAACCATTTGTTTCATCTCCTCTTCGAATTAGATCAACCCATGTTGTCACATTCAGATAATTCTTAGCCAAACTCGTCAAAGTTTTATCCCGTTCGTGTTTGGTCACTCCGAAAACTCTAACAGAGATTGTACCGTCATCCAATACGACCAAAAACAAGTTGGAATAGTATTCGGCTAAAAAAGGTTAAAAAAATAAGTATACGCATATTGTATACCATAAACTGAATTAATATAATTTAAAATTACCAGTATTAATATTAGTGATTCGATAATTTATATCAAATCCAACATTGTTTGATCTTTCATATCCTTTACACCAGACAATGGGGATATCACGAAATGGAATGCATTCATCTTCTGCTGAGACTCCAAGCTGAGATTTTAAGTCTTTTTCTTCTCCTTTAGAAATTCCCTTTGAACACGACGATCCACGCTTCCTTTTTGACTCGGGTTCTCCGTCTTCTTTGCAAATTGTAAAAGTAGATGTTTTAGAACGTGAAGAAGATACAGGCGACTTTTTTGATGACAAACGAGCAACCTCTAATTGAAGGCGAATAATGGTTTCCCTCTGGTCAACGCACGTGTCAACAACAAATTGAAACTTGTCTGCACCTGAAATATAAAGTCCATAAAATACAAATCGAATATTATAAAATATTATAAAATAGGATATTATAAAATACATACTTGAATTTGCAGTATTTATGAGATGACTTTTGAATTCTGAAGAAGTTAAAGAAAAAGATTCAGCAGATAGTTCCATTTTGAATTTAACTTCTGAAGTCTCGTTCAGGCTTTTGGTATCTGAATTTAAAATTAAAATTCAAAAAAGAATTAAAAATCAATTAAAGTTTTATTTTGTTTATTTTAATTATATTTCCGTAGGAAAAATAATCAACAAATATATGCAACATACCCAATTGTTTTGCCGCAATTACAGGACTTAGATTGAATTAACTTCAAATTCAAACTGCACAATTCAAATGTTAAAAGATGTCAAGATCAGCATTGCCACCGTGTTTTCCGAACACCAATCCAAAGCACAACTGAATTTCAATTTAAACGTTAATTAATTGTGATAAAAAATAAATAACTGGAGAATCAATTATTCCGGTCAACAATTCGGTCATGTGGCAGTTCTAAATCGAAGGCAGCAATTAGTTTCAGTGAGTAATGATTGCCATAAAATTTTATGTAGTTTGTTAACTTCGTAACTTTTAAAAACATTTTTCTTGAAAGTATATACATTCATGAATAAATAAAAAATATGTTTGGTAATTATTTAAGTCCAAAAACGTTTAATACAATTAAGTACAAGATGCTCTAGAATTCTGCCGTCGATAATAGCAGGATTTTTATTGGATTTTTATTTTTTTTTGTAAATTACACATTATTTTTACAAATTCAAATTCATATTATCATTATTATGCACACTTTATGAAATTTCCATTTATGTACACTATTAATAATATACATTTGATGAAGTTGATAACTTGATAGTCCATAGTTTATGATTTTTATTCGGTAATAATTGGATTCCGGTATTTTCTATATAGCAGTAATTTCCTGGATGTTGGTAATTCCTGGATCTAGAAATTCCTTACCGCTCTTAAAGACTATTAACTCTTGAGCCTACTAATTCTTGGTCATTTAAAAACCTCAACGGAATTTATTTGTAATGGGGACCGTAATTCGTTTTGCAATATTCACCGTTGTCACCTCCTCATAATGCTTTGATAGGGAGGCGAACCATGCTTTTTCATTCTTTTCAAATTCCTCTTCTAAATCTGGGCTTTCTTCTTGGCTTGGATAGGGGAGAGGGTGGTGGGAGGTTCCATTTACGACTGTACAGTGGACGACTGTTACGATTTGGCGGGGAACCTACTGCACGCTTTAAACAGACGGTTGGGGTATCGTAATGTGGACCAAAAAAAGTATATGGGGATTTAACATGGGAAAAAGACTTAGAA
>JAAZTK010002233.1:0-11674 GCA_036507255.1 Megalothorax incertus
ATTTTTAAATCCCAAAAATCAACTTTTGTAAATCAAATTGTCATATTTTAATTCTGTGTCATATTGGCAATCTTTTAATGAAAAGACAGAAGCTGTTGAATAAATAGTTTTTATATATAATTGCATTTAATTGTAGATAATATCTGCAATCTACATTCATCAATAAATAATTGATCAATATCATAAATTGTAATACTACATATGTGCCAAATTGTATTATTGTGTCAAAAATATGATTTTAAAGTTTCCGGATATAATTTGAGACTATTTAATCAGGTTTAATTAAATACAATACTATTAAATACCCAAAGTATAGTCTAATTGGGAAGGAAAGAATCAATAATTTCAAGCGAATTATTAAATGATATCCTATGCACAGTAACGTTACTCCCTACTTACTATTTATATATAAACTGTAGCAGTGGAAAATGATTTCAAAAGATTTTAAGCAAAAAATTGCTAAATTTTTAAGAAATTTTGCTATTTTGGCACGGAAAAAAGAGGATTTTGATCTTTAAGAAGGTGAATAAAACACACGTCTTGGTTAATCACAGTGCACTGTGATTAACTGGTTTTAAACGGGTAAAACTGCACAATTGTGATTAACTGTGATTAACTATTTATCACAGTTTATCACAGTTTTACCCACGTTTTGGGTTAATCACAGTGCTGTTTTTAACTGGTTTTAACCGGTTAAAACCAAACGAGTTAATCACACTTGCCCACCCTGGTTTGAAATGACTGGAGTAGCGCAATCTCATGTAGGAAATTGATATTTATTCTGAGATAGGCATGAGATTGAGATCGCTCTATGAGAGATTTCTTGTTCAAGTTTCCGAAACGTTTGGATTCTGGAATTCGTCATTTTTATATTGCAGTAATTCAGCTCTGTCTGCACCTATACAATGAATTCCTCAAATTTTTACAATGAATTCAAACCGTATATGACTAAGATTTTAAGTTGCAATTTTGTTGGAATTTTGATCGGCTAATTTAATATTTACAGACTAGTTGAAATTTTACATGGTCTTTCAAGATGCTTAATTTAATTTTAATTGCTAAATTCGTATAAATTGATGGCATTTTTATCCCTCTAGAATTAGATATGAGAATTTTTTACACGATATTTTATATTTTGCTTTCATTAGCCGGTACAAATGTCAAATTGAGTGGATTTCTTCCAATCTTCTCCTTGAAATTGGGCCAAGAATTGAATTCCAGATTAATCTTTGAATCAGAATCTGCAATAGTGACGAGATTCCTCGGGTTCAAACTTAAAAACCTATCTTTCAAATGCTTTAAAAAAATCTATCTTTGGTCGCATCTAAATTTCACGGCAGGCCTTGGACTTTGAAGTAATTTAAAACTGCACCACAATATTTATGTTATTCCTCCTCGACATCCTCCTCCTGCTCAGGTAAGTTCCAAGATCTTGAGTTTAGAGTTCGAGTTCGGGCCAAATGCCAGAATCGTACCGGCTCAAAGTCAACAAAATAAATCCGACAGATTAGTCCATAGGGTTAAATTAGTCAATCTACAAAAGACATCTAGGCTTCAAAGGAACGAGCAGACAATCGGATCATCTCCCAAAATGGCCCAATCAGGTCGGAAGATCAAGCTTATTTAATATTGAGATCGGGGAATTTCTAAAAGGACCCGAATATGTTTATTTTTGAAGGGCCGTGGGCGAGCAAACTCTTGATGCAAGGTCAACTGGCATCATAAACCAATTCGGATATGTGGATCTGTCGGTTTTTCCTCCTCCAAAGCTAATGATATTAATATCAGCAAGGCGGGAGTGATTGAGTATCTTTTTCATCTATTTTTATTACATATTAGAGGAGATGTCGACCTTGGGGGATCTCGGGAAGGCAAATCCTGACCTGCTTTAATAGCAAGAATTTGCCACAAAATTACTTTTAAAGATTTGTGACTCTTACAAAATTAGCTATATCCAATTAATGATTTAAAGTACGCAATTGAGGCTGTTAAATAAAGGTCACAAAGGCTAAAAAGTGCTTTAAAGATTAGCTCGAAAGAAATTAATTAAGGATTTATTGAGGCACAGATGCGGAGCGGAGTCTTGTCCGATTGAAGCCTTGAAGGCACGAGGGAAAGTTTCCAATTGCAAATACGAAATTGCAAAATATAAGATGCGGTCCCAAAAGAAATATACATCTTTTTTGCTGATGGATACAACATGCATGTTAATGGAGTTATATTGATTAGTTATATACCTACCTATATAAGTTGAAGATATTTTGGTGGAGGAGGGCAAAACGCCAGGATTGGAAATAGAACAACCCGGCCTATTTTAGCACTCTGACTTCACCATCAAGTCGGCCCCAGCACGAGTCTTCCTCCTGAAGTCGAGGAACAGTCTTTGGAGCCACCTCCACCGAGGCACACTTTCAACCACTTTACCGGAAGTCACACATCCTCAAGTAACGCCAAATCTTCACATACAACAGCTTTTACAAGTGAGAAAAATCAGATATACTTTTCTGTGCTTTTACTAATCAAACCCATATACTATCTCGGTTCAAAATCATAAAATTTAAAAGTGTCCAATTGATGCAAACTAATCAAAGTATCAATAAAAATTATATTATAATTAGTTTATTTTTTTTTTCATTTTTTGCTAAATAACAAATTTTTATCGGATGGTCTGGAATCCCTTAAAAATGCAAGCTTTGGGTACATCTTTACTTTTAGTAGTAAAGCCTAATTTAAATTAGCTTTAAAGTTAATAAGGTTAATGGGAGCAATTTAAACTATTTAAATCATAGTTTGCAATTAACTACTTAACTAGATGTGTTTAATGACCTCCTCCTATGCGGTAAGACAAAGGGAGCATCAATCATTGTCACTAACTCTCGCTTAATTTGCATACTCCGAATCCTCGGGATGCTTAACCCTTAATGAGAGATGTAATAGTCACATATAGAAATATTTTAAACTCATCCTCAGACTCAAAATCATTTCCCCATTCCTAGTGTGTTTTGTGGGCTTGAACCTACCTAGAATTAGATATTATATTGCTTATGAGAGGTATACTCGTTATAGGAATCTCAATCTGTTATCTGGTAATCTGAAAAAAGGGTGTAGCATCTGTGAATATATGTCATCATCGACAAGTTTAGGAGCTGAAGAAACTCCCGAGGAATTTCTGCTCCTCCTCCCTCTTATTTACAGACTCTGACACTGAAAAAAAAGGCGTGAAAGGGCCCATTATAATCTTCCAAACCGCCCCAAAACCCCATAAAAATCAAACCATCTGGGATTTATCAATCGAACCCAATGTAAATTATCAAGGGGAATCCTATCAAAGAATCTAATACAATAAATCTTTCTTTAATACATGCCTAGATAAATTGTATTTGTAAATAAAATGCACTGCTTTTTTAAAACTTTTTTAGCTCGATTTTTTAGGCCTAAAAACTAAAATGAAATCTATTGTAAATTCAATAGTAAAGCTGATCGCACGCTTTCTGCACAAATCGCAAATTCGCCTTATCATTTTGCCACCAAAAAAGCTAACAGCAACTAACGCCAGAAGAATGCCGGAGTTATGTCCGAATTTACAGGTATAATTAAAAGATCTTTGCTAAATTATACAATTTACAATATACATAAATACAATACGATACCTAGAAAAAGTGAAAAGAGCATCTAATTTTTTATTTGATTTGCACAATTCTAGTCAAATATGCATTCCCCGACCTCGAAATCCTTAAAAGCCATCATGCTTCGCCATCCGATTCCATTTCCCTTCCTTTAACCCCCGTTAATTTCTAGACACTGCTTTTTACGAATTGCAAATCTTT
Source organism: Megalothorax incertus (assembly GCA_036507255.1). Taxonomy (NCBI): domain Eukaryota; kingdom Metazoa; phylum Arthropoda; class Collembola; order Neelipleona; family Neelidae; genus Megalothorax; species Megalothorax incertus. Next base: position 3,828 of record JAAZTK010002233.1, read on the forward strand.
TGCCAGAAAAATCCCACACAAATCACAATCTCATTTCAAGGTTTTGTGCATTCAAATTAATCCTAAGAGTAGAAATAGAATCCAAAGCTTGATGATTGAAATTGCCGTAATCAACAGCTCTTCTCCAATTTTCAATTAAGTATTTCATAATTTCATTGAAATATATATATATGTATCTTTGATACCCGCAGAATGAGTCTCAAATCCGAAACCAAAAAGGCGTTGGCCGCAGTACTTCAAAAGGAAGGGATGCCTCCAGTAAGGAATTGCTTGATTTTATGAAGCTAAAATGCAATTAAATCATTGATCATTTGTAAAGGTGATTGACAAAACGTTCGACAGTATTTGGAATCACTTTAAGACCACACGTAAATAATATTAATTACCTAATTAGCATTTTGTACAACTTGATTTCAAATTACAAGAGTCAATCTTTCAATAATCTAAGATTTTTCACATATGATCATTTTATAGAACCTTCAGTCCTCTCCGCATCAGAAACGAAAGTCAAGAACGACTCTGACGTTTGGGGAAATCTTCAATTTGCGTAATTAATTAATTAATTAATTATTTTTCAATTTATCGAATCATTTAAATTTTTTTTAGACTTGAGAAATTTGGCGTAAAAGATAAATACGCAAAGTAAGTACCTACATTCAATTTATCCAGATTCCAAATTAATCTAAAATTTATAAAAAACGCCAGAGCCGTTGTAACCAGAATGAAGGGGAAATTCGGAGAGACGCCGTCTATGACTGACATCAAATCAATGATTTCTTAAATATCTTTCAAACTTGTTCAACTTGTAAACCCACTTATCTATTAAAATTGGCATAATTAAATTCTTTAAGAAAATAGCCTCATGCTAGAATATTCTATAATCTATCTGTATATTTCAAATCAAAATCTACCCTAATTTCTAATCCTACAAAAAATGTCTTTTTTTCATTAACTCATTTTAATGATTAATCCACTCTAAAATCTAAATATACATATGTTAAAGATCTGTGTACATTGAACAGTCTGTACTTGAAGCTAATTCGAAGAGCGGAAATAAATTAAATACTCGAGATCATCATATATCGCGATATTTGTGGTTTTTATACAGGTTTTTCTTTCAGCTTTTTATTCCAGATATGAAATATAACTTTCAAAATTAACTCTAAAGGTATACAGTAATTTTGATCGAAAAATAGATTAACAAAATTAAGATTACGCCTATAATATATCCGTAGCAGTAGTATTATCTATCTACAAAACTATATATTTAAAGTAATGATGATTATGGAATAATAGATCAAGGATTCAAGATATGGACACAATCCATACAATAATAAATAGGCTAATAGATATAATATATATTAATTCGAACAAGATTCTATATAATATATTTTCATAAATTAATTGAAATGATCTTGCCCCATATATCTCGTAAAGATGCAAAGACTATAAGCTCAAGATCATATTAGTCAAAAAAACACTACAATAATATTGCTTTTGAATTCTATAAACCTAAATAAAACTAATATGGAATCATTTGAATTTTCCTTACATATCTATTAATATTTGTAATTTTGTAGTATAATTTGATCTGAATTCTGTGTATTTCTGTATTGATTTATATTTTATATCGACCTCTAATTCATCCATACAAAAAAGTCTTTTAACCCTTTTTTAAAGGCCTCCCCTTCTAATTACATTCAAGGGTCGAAGGGTACATGGTAAGCAATTACAATTACAGCAATTACATCAAGTGTAAATCTCTATCTAGAATCAACTTTGAAGGGTACAAGAATTGCACAGGGATTTTTTTGGCGGAATAAATGAAGAATTTCAGAATATTCTACCTCGAAGATTTAAGAATATTTCCCAAATCGTGTAGAATACATGCAATTCTAATTAATTAAATATATAGTAAGAGCTACGATATACCTAGTTGTGTTCATAGGTATTAAATTGGCAAAAATTGCTTTATACAAAATTAAGCTTGAATTTTGAAAGGGCCATACGAAGAGTGTGTAGTATTTATCGTGGGCTCTCTATATCACATAGGTCCATCAATCACGGATACTTTCATAGTGCAATAGTAAATGGATCTGTATTTTTTTTGAATAAAAACAAATATTAGAATTCTGAAGGTAAAAATGCTATTATTCATTTTTTAAAAATTAAGATATTTGTCATTCCAACGCACCTGATAAGAAAAAAGATGCTGACCAAAAATGCACCCACATAAGCTATGAATATGCCTGAAAATAATTACAAAATGATTAAGTTTAATTAATTAATTTGGAGCTTAGAGTTTGTTTAATACCTCCTTTTTTCTCAGCTACTTGATAAGTCCCCACTGTTACGCCTATTCCAATGGCAAGGAAGAGGAAAGCCAGTACAAGGAATATAATACCCCTTGACCTTGCATAATCACTTCCTACTGAGGATAAGGATCTGCAATGAGGGCATCTGAAAAAAAATTTAAAGTTTTTGGTATATTTAAAGTAGTGTTCAAAGGTAATAAATTATTAGATTTGATTTCCAATGGGCCTACCTCGCCAATGAATTATTCAGTGTATTGAAAAGGAAGCTATCCGAGCAGTGAGCACAATTAACTCGTGCCATACCCAGAGGAACATTGGCTGGTAAGGCTAATTATGGATTTATAATAAAAACAATTAAAATGGATTATATAAATAGGATGAATCATCAGCTATGTCTCATATACCAGGACTTGGAGCCAAATTAATTATCCTTTTGCAATTAGGCCTGGGACACGCGATCCTCTGAGAGCTTGCTCTGCAAATGAGCAGACACTAATTGGCACACAAATAAACATTAATTAAATATTCATATTGCATTGGTCAATCATTTAAAAATAAATTTAAAAAATAAAAGTTACATTGCAGGGGCATCTGACATATTTCTTCCCTGGTGGAGGGTTCCGAATGGGCGTTGCCTCAGCACATTGACCACATTTGACGACATGTTGTTCCTTCTTATCAGAAATGTCAATCGTAGCCTACGGCCATGTCAAAAAGGTTCAATTAAGCTCAAAGTTTAAAATTCTTCAAAAACTTCGTGGACTTTGTCCATAAATTTAAAATTGGACATACTTGACACACTCGGCAGGTCACCAGCGACCCTGAAGGGGTTGACACCCACTCCAAAGTCCTGTCCGGTCCAGTAGATCCATCACCACCAATCTCCACTAGAATAAAAATAAAATTAATTTGAATCGTGACATGCCATTTATTTTGACAAACCTCGAGTGACACTGGATCGATCTTCTGTTGATGCCAAGAGGGGTTGGGACTCTTCATCTCGGTGAGGATGTGGCATGGCGTCCTTATCGAGAGTCCACCGTCCCTAATTGAGTGTCAATTAATTATAATTATTAAAAAATTGACAAAAGACTCGAGTCAGAAGTGGAGGAACTCGTGATATACAAGTAGATAGGGCTCAATATATAAACTGCGACATGGCCCATATCCAATGTTAAACTCAAGATAAACACAGATCAGATGGGGAGTTTGAAATGAACGGGTTCGCAACTGCGTTTTACATTTAATTTTAATTTTTAATACCTAATTTTAAGTGCTGTGGTTAACGACCTTTGGATAATTGTCCATTAAAAAGTGCTCAGCTTTAGCTCGATAATTGTTCAAAAATAGTGGTCAAAGTCATCCAGGAAGTAAGTAAGACTTAAAGGGTTAAGGGGGTGTCCTTGAATGTGCAAAAATCGATCGCAATTTTCCAAGGCTGTCTAGGACTGTGGAGGAGGCTGCAAAGATTTACTTTTGGTAAGTTAATTATTGATTGTCCATTATCATATTTAATTAATTGACATTAGTGCCATAAGCCATTTGAAAGAGTTAATTAAGGCTAGATTTGCAATATATTTTTGAGATTTAAAAAAGGGTTTTTTCTTCAATTTGGCAAGGCCTCAAGGGGGCCAATATTTCAATTTGAGGGCCCTTAATTAACCTTCGACATCCTAAGCTAATTGCGTATAATATTGTAGATATATTGTCATTTTAATTAGCTAGATAAAATTGGTTTATTTCGTAGTAAATCGTACTGTAAACATGATATATTTTTATCATTTTATTTTAGATTTTTTTAAGGGCCAATTGGCAATTTTCAAGGGCTGATTAAAGGATCTGCGTCTACGATAATTATATGAGCATTCTAAAGGATCTAAAAGGTTACAAAGGGTCAAATGAATCATAGGATTATAAAACGATACTTTGCAGATATACGTAAATAAATAATCTCTGTTTTGATTAAAGTTCAAATGATAACAAGTGATTCTGACGATTCAGATTGAATCATGCAAATATCAAATTATCCCTATTATATTCAGGTAGGATTCCTTTGTTATTTTATTTGCCCATAAACTTTGGTCAGTTAGATAGCCCTTCTAGTCATCCAAGTCTAGGAATGATATTGATAAGTAATATTGCATCGCATCTCCTTGATATCTGTACCTGAATAGATATAAAAGTATTAATTTTTTTTGCTTGTCTTTATGCTTCATTTTTAGAATTGACCAAAGCGTCCCTGGTCCCTGGCACGTAGCCCCTCATACTACAATAGCAGATAGAAGCAACACCTCCATTGCAAGACGATTATACGAGCCAGCAACTTATTATTAAACAACTACACCTCAGAAATTCTTCAATCTACCGTCTACGATTCTAGACTCCTAGTACTTGAAGCAACAGAGCAAGCTATACATTTATACAAAGGGTGCCCATTGAAAGTGAAAAAAAGATTGGACCAAACCAGAACCAGCTTTGAAAATTATACATTTTGCGTACCACCCATTCAGAATCATAGTGTCCTAGTCTATCGGCCGAGAGAGAGTGTATATTCAAAGTGTCTAGTTAAAAGTTGATTTGTTTACAATTTATTAACACCCAAATCCCAATACATAACATTACGTGTATCCTCGTTTATTCGCAGATATTCCTCGTGTTTCCTCATTTGAATTATAGAATAATTCAATTTTTATTGCATTGAATTTGAATGTGACCTGACCCTTTTTTCCACTAATCTTGCACACTCTACGAGGAGGTACGAGCCTACAAGGATGCCTTTCATATCTAAAGGTGAGATTTTTTAAATTTTAATTCAAAGGGTTCAATCACAATACCATGCACTTTTAGGCCAAAAATAATGACTTTTTTGATGCTTATTTAAAGCTCATTAAACATCTCAAATTGGCTTAGAATTGCATTTTTCATTAAGATTAGACATCTCTTTTGCTGATAAAATCGTTAAATTAATTTTTTTAAATGTTAATAATTGCCCAATTAAGTAAATATAAAAGCACCTTTTTCCTATGCTCTAAGCTTGGATCTTGAATACCCCAAGACTGGAAGGCGCATTAAAAAATGAAATAAAAGGCGGGAATTGGTCGATTTCAAATTCAATTGTTTAAACAATTGAATCGAATCTTCCGGAAGTGAGTGAGGTCACGACCTATCATCTCTAATTACTTAATATAAATTGACCATTTAGTTAGCTTCATGACAAAATACTTTTTGCTTGGGTTAATTAGCTAATTTCTGATGCATGTCGGCTAAAAAGGTGTCGATTTCGCATTTATAAACTTTTCATGTTTTTTAGGCTCAAAATAGTTCAAATCTCTATAAAATCGCTAATTAGATTGTCAATTAGAAAAAAGGATGTTCTCTAGATTAATTAGCAACTTTTTGAATTAATTATCATAATTAAACAGTTCGTAATTAGCCTGTTTTTTAAACTTTGAAATCTAATTTTTTCCATTTCATTTTTATGAGCCCAATTTTGCTAATTAGTGCAGGATTTCACCTTAAAAGTTCAATAGGATAATTGGCATTTAATTATAATATGTTTGAATATCTAATTAACGCTAATTAGTGCAAAAAAATGAATCAAAAAAGTAAGAAGTAGAGTTTGTAGACAGCGAGATTTGAACTCGTGACCTCTGATTTCAGCTTGCAAAATTATACATAAAAAGTGGATGCTATCCACTAGGCTACCCGCACCCCAGTTCTAACTGAAGAATTTCTTGTTGCGTCTACTTGAAGCAAAGGCTGAACTCTAGATAAAAATTCTTAAAATTCAACGTGACCTTTGAGGTCAAAGGAGGTCTCGCGCAAAAAATTCCTTGAACATGCATGTGTATGAATATATCATCAAATCATAGAAAAAAATTCAGCTAAAAAAAAGATGGAGTACAGACCTTTCCAGCCATTTCAAAATCATATCAAAAATCCCAAGTGTTATAATTCCCATTTGAATTTCGGTTTTTTGAGTTTCAAGTGACCCCTGACCCCGAATGAGATCCCGGACAAACTAGTCCTTTAGGATTCATAGATAAAATATACCGAGGCTCACTTTAATTAAGGTTTTAGCCAATTTTATGATGGAGTAATAACCTTTATAGCCCTATGAATGAAATTTTTTCTCATTTCCCATAAGAAAATCGGAATTTTTGACTTCGGAGGGATTTTTTGACCCGAAGGAGGTCTCGCGCAAACTTGTCCTTTTAGGTACATAGAGACCTTATATGAAAGGTCACTTCATGCAATTTTCAGCCAATTTGATGATGGAGTACATGGCCATATCTTAAGATTAAAAGTGGCCTAAGATCCGATACACTCCTTTTGCTTTATTTGGCTCATTATTTCATCACATTTCAATTCACCCCCTTAGATTGGCGATCCCCAGGCGAGCACTGGGTTAAAAATGCATCTGGATCTTGGGAGAGGATTAAAGATATTGAATACAAGTAAGTTTTTAGCTTAAAATTAGGCTTATTTATCCGCTAAATGTTAATATAATGCAATTTATTTGGTAATTTTGGGGTTTTTAAAGGTTAAAAGCTTGTGCTATTTATTTGCAATTTGTCTTAACTTGAATGCATATTACTCCAAGAGTTTGTATTGTATTTTTTTTACTTGCGTGGATAAGGACATGCTCTCATGTGCATAGTCACTTCCTTTTCCTAATCCCCTCCACCATAATACGCTGCATTGTGTCTAATAGTCTAATAAAGTCTGCCTAAATAGATTATATTACTAGTGATAGACTGGTAGTTTAATCCTATTCAAAGACTTCAAGTATATAAAATACAATACAGTATAGTACTCATTCTATTCTATTGTACAAATGTTCTTATTTCTGTTCAATTTTGTGCTTCCAAATCAGCTTAAAATACAGTTAGATTAACTATGTGAAACTGTGGAGGCTTCGGATGTGCTTATTATCATTAGATTTTGGCTTTCAGCTCGTTTTTTGCACCTTTTTCGCCATGTAAAAAAGAGTTACGGATGTGGGCTATGAAGTTTTTAAGTTTTTTACTCGAATTACAGGACCTAATCCTTTTTTATATTTTTTTACAGAGTACGAGAGCCTCCTCATTTCAGAATCAATGTCAGGAAATCTCGAGAGGTATAAAATTGTGTTGTTTTTTCAGGTTTTTATAAAGTTCGGGGTTTGAATTCTTGAAATCTACGGTATATTACACTTTGCCTACTTTTGCAGCATTTCTAATTCGTCTGTAAATAGGATTAAACTGTAAAGGATTAAATATTTGTATACATTTATTAATTTCCCATTGCGTAAAACATTAGAAAATGAAAAGAATGGGTTTTTACACGTGTTTATAAATGGGAAAGTTGGCTAGATTAATAAACCTTTACATCTGCAATGAAATATATAGCTTGTGCAACTTTAAAAAATAGTTTTTTCGCTTTCCTTTCAAATCATAAATTAATATCCGTTAATTTCTTACAGAATCGCAATGATAATACTCTTTCGGAAGCACTTCTTGCCCTAAGTTTCGAATCCTCTTCGCGTAATGT
>JAAZTK010002234.1:0-11673 GCA_036507255.1 Megalothorax incertus
CGACAAAAAGGGAGCTCTCGCCCCAGCACCTTTCGTTAGAGTAAAGCATACACGAGTGACCCCGAGCTGACCTCGAGTAACCCGCCCTCACCGAGATTTGTGTGTTATTTGAATAAGGATCAGGTATCCTTACTAAAAATCCGATCTTTTAATGGATATTTTGGATCAAATCTTTAAAAACTTACCACAATAGCCCCAATCAACTGGAATCTGCATTAAATATCAATAAATAATTTGCAAATTCATTTTTTCAAGGGTCAGGGACTGCAGGATCCTTTGAAATATCATCTCACCTTTTTGCAAATGCCGTGAAAATTATCTCTGGTGCAAAATTCGATGGAGAGACCTCCCTGAGCACCACAAGGTAGACACACGAGCCCCAAAATGGCCACCAAAGCACTCAAAAGTGTCCTCATAATGTCACAAGGGCTGCTAACTTGACCTGAAAACTTTAGGGAGCTTCCTTCAAGCTCCTTCTATCCTTTGGACACTTGAATCCTCCGTGCCATGGCCCTAAAAACACAATTTTAATATTTTTTCAGAGGATCAGTTGACGATATGGACTCCGAAAGAGAAATGAGGACAGCGTCCCCCTCCGTACCTTAATGATACGCAATTGACGATGGATCGCAATGTCATTGGTCCGAGGCATGTCAATAATTAATGGTGCTGTTTATGGATACCTGCCACGAATCCTCTGATGGATGTCTGATAAAAATTATTAATTTTTCTTGGGCAAATAACCCCTGAAAACAAAGTGAAACGGACTCGGAGTTTAAATTGGGAAAAAAGTTAAATGACCATGGGCTCATTTACCCCGAGAGATGACCTATATCTTAGCTTAAAGAAATATATGGGACATACCGAGATAAGAAGACACTCGGAGGATAAAAATGCGGGTATCAAAATGGACCCCTTTGGGGAAATGTCGAGGGGAATCCCTTTAAAAGTTAAAAGTTTTCCGACAAATGACCTCGGAGGATTCTAAAAGTGCCCCTGACAGGGACACGGTCCATTAAAGGGATTAAATGGACAACTTTTCATTAGACAAATGACAAATACACACAAACAAGAAGAAGGGAACTTGGGGGAAATATGGGCAAACTTTTTTTTTGAGGAAAAAACTCGGAAGAAACATTATTTAGAGCTCAATTTGAGTCAATTAGCCGTATATGGGAATAGAAAGCATTTTTTGGAGCATCTTTTTTTATTTATTTACTCTAGATTTGGCATTTACATTTTTCTACAAGAGATTTGGGAGCTCAGACTTTGCTGCTTTTATCGTTTTTGACCTTAGATTTGGGAGTTTTTGTATTTGAGGGCTTTGGAGTAGGTGTAGCGGTGGCTGTAGCGGTGGTGGCTTGAGATTGGACACTTCCTGAGGCTGTCGTTGCCGTTGAGGTTTTTTCCGTGACCATCTCCGATTGCTTTCTCCTCGACTCGTCCCCATTTACGATCACAAAAGCGTGGATGATGGCCGGGATAAAGAATAGGCAGAGCATTATGTTAATAAACAAAGTTTCGCTGCAACCTTGATATATTTAATAATAAGAATTAGGTACAATTTAGAAATATTTATGATATAGGAAATATAGGCAATACCTCGGGTCATATAGACTGCCACTGGTGGTAGGAGCAAGCAAAATGTCCATCTCACACATTTATTTTTTCCGCAGCTTCCACACATATTTTATGACGCTTTTTGCGGACAATTTTGCGGAATTTTAGCTTTGATTTTACAAGAATTTGAAGCAAGATTTTTGGGATTTTGTCCCATTTTCATTGAGGCATATGGTTCTGAATAGTAGAGAATTTCTAGGGAATTCATGAAGGAATTCTAGGAAGGCATTAATTAAAGTAGTGATTTGAAATTGAGTAATTACAGGTAGTTAGGAAGAGTGACATCCTCCGGGGCATTTGGAGCTCGTGTGTGTGTATACTATGTGATGAGATTCGTATATTTGGAGAGAAAGGGGAATGGAAATTGAATGAGTTTTCGGCCGGGTTTTATTCCAATATTCCAATTCCGAAGCTCAAAGTATAGGGAATTTAAGCTTGCGCGATTTTTGGCTCTCATCCTCTGCTTACTGCTACTGCTGCCGATCTGAGATGGAATCTCTGGAATAAACGAGCAGTCGAACAAGAGCTCCAGAATCGAAACCCATCTCGACTACTACGAGTGATTTCAAAGTAGGGTTTTACAGGTTTCCGAGTTCCGAGGACTCTTACGAAAAACGGCGGGTTTCGAACTCGAAGCTATCATGTAATATCCAATTTCCATCTCAAATTCTTGCTCAAGATCAGATCGGAAATGGCTCCAGAGGATATAAATCATGCTTAGATTAATAAAAAGGGTTCATTTTCAAATTTACTTGGCCCCGAGGATGGTGAAGAGAATCTAGATGGAACTGACCTTTCCGATGAACCCAATCGGGGATCCGGATCCGGATCCATCTGCGAACCCTAGAGAATTCCCAGTCTGGATTGATTGTGAAATTTGAATTGAGACGAGGAAAACACATATATTCCAAGAACTATATTCCTAGAATTCTTATCCAGAGTTCTTTCATTTATTTTCATCTTTTTAGGGATCTGTATTTTACTTATTCGAATTCATTCCTCCGGAGGAAGTTCTTTCCTAGAAAAATACACACTTTTGAATAAATTCCCGCAGAGCCACATCCTTTTTTAACTCACTCTCACTATATATTATTATTCTAGAGCTACAAAGGCTTCAGCCATTAATGATCTACGAGCCTCGGGTCCGGAAAAAGCTGTAAATTTAGTTTTTTAATAAAAAAAACCGGAGCGGGTGGAAAAAGCCCGCTCCGAATCGATTCCACCCGCAAATTAGTAAAAAAAGAGTCCCGCAAATTGTGCCAATTTCATTCCTTTTGAAGGACCCTTTTCACCTATAGGTGTATGTAACGGAATCCGAATTATTTAACCATGTCCAAAATCCACAAACCCCGAAACCTCGACCGTGAATCGAGAAATCAATCCCAAAAGCCTTTAACACTAGTGGGGGTACGAGTGTGCATTATGCATCTCATGGTTGGAGGATGGCTAAAACGCTTAACTTTGCATCTTCATCCATTACGGCCGATTATCCTGGAGTAGGAGAAAGAGGAGGAGGAGGAGAGAGGGCTGAGAGAGCATGTCCCCGAATTTCAGAGCCAGAAGATCCCGGGTATTTCCCGGATTCGGGCCAGAGTGAATCCCACTCCTCTCCTATCTACATCTCTCTGGCTTTCTCCACTACTTCCCCAAGTATAAAGTCCATTTGCAAGTGTCAAATCAATTCTACATAGTGTTGAAGAGTCTCGGATATATACCCCGGATCCCGAAACATCCCTAGCCTCCAATTTGATTTCGATTTTTCCCAGTAAGTGATTGGAAATTGCGTGGGAAATGTGAGGGGTCGACTGGATGGGTATATACTGATAATAGGAGTGCAAGTGTAAGTGCAAATTGTGACAGCATTGTTCAACTTCCTCCGGAGTAAATAAGAGAAGTTGCACCTGGCCCGGTTCCCAGATCCCGGATCTTAAGCTTGGCATTTACAGGTAAGGGTCGATCCGAATTAATTCTTAGACAGTGTAATCTGCCCATCTCCGTATCTTGAAGATTGCAGCCATCCATCCACCTAATTTAGCTGGAAATCCTCTCTAGAGTCGAGACTTCTCATTATACCCGGAGGATTAAGCGGCTCCTATCCCCTCTAGAGACTTTAGAGAGCTTAATCTTCAGATTGCCCGAAGCAGATTGCTTCCTAAAATTATTTCAACTTCATTCCAACTTGATATAGATCCTCGTCAACCGTCAACCGACCTTAAACCCGAGCTCTAGAATTCTCCTTTTAAAGGAGGATATAATAATTCCATCATTCCATCTGGGTTGGATCTGAAAAAAATCCGGGGAAGGAGATGGATCAGCTTTGGGCCCTTTTTTCGGGTTTTTTCCACTCCTTTCTCGGAGCGGGGATGGACATGAGGATAAAAGCGAGTTAAATTGACTGGATTCTGACAGGGTTGGACTGTGAAGGCAGCTGTCCAGCCGAATGGTGGGTGGTGGTGGTAGTGGTTCGGCTCCTCTAGAGCAGACTCAGCAAATCCTTACACTTTTCACCAACTTTATTAAATGCGGATCCGCGGACACGGACATCCAGCCGTACGTGAATTGGGTGCATTTTTCATTGTACTCCCACAACACATACGGCATATCGGGCATGATTTCCCCAGAGGGGGAAGCCCCCAGCACGGATTAATTAAACCTTGAAAAAGTTGAAAGATTGACTTTTGGAACATGCAGTTTTGACATTCCCCATTCGTGAAATAAATGTCCCAAAATTGCACCGGGTGTGAAATCTCGTAGTTTTTTGCAAATTCTTTTAATAGCCATTGTTCTCGACCTAATTTATGCAAATGGGCCACCCCTTTTGGGAGATTTGTCCGTATTTTGCGGAAAGGCCGTTATGTACCCATAAAACAATAGGATAATCCCATAAATTATCACACAATTCATCTCTCCCCGATGAACCTTTTACTCTTATTAAAAGTATTCATCCTTTCACGGTTTCACCCAATAAATATTAGTAGGAGGATCAAATTGGCAGACTGCCATCCGTGCGAAATGTTTTAAAAGTAGCTTAATTCAATCGAATTCAATATCGATTCATTTACTCGGAATCATACACTTGCACTCGAAAATAAAAACTCGTTGAAATTAATCTGGAAAGATTGGCTGCAGGATTAGTATCCTAATTAAATTGTCATTCCCTCATTTAGGCCATCGTACGCTTCGTGCCCTTAAGGGGCCCATTAAAGCTATGTTTTTTATTGCTCCATATTTCTCCGAAATGTCCTTATCTCGTTGCACAATGTGCTTGGGTAATAAAATAACTTTTATCCACTCGGAGAGACTATGCAGATATTCTACTAGTATTACATTTTTATTGCTCCATATTTCTCCGAAATGTCCTTATCTCGTTGCACAATGTGCTTGGGTAATAAAATAACTTTTATCCACTCGGAGAGACTATGCAGATATTCTAGTAGTACGATATTACGATACAAAGTAATGCAGAATACATAAACAAGGCGGGAAGGAAAAAGAACCCTAGTATAAATCATAGAGGTTTTCAACGGGATCTCTTCCTCGGCGATCGGAGAACTGTGAATAAATTTAGATCTTGGGCCCCCTCACCGCAGGTCGATTAATTGACTTACTCGAATACTCAAATTCCTCGTAGTAATATTCTATAGTAGGGGTACTAATTGCCAAAGGGTGATGAAAGCTCGAGGAAGCGTTACTTTTTGATCAGAGCGCGGGGAGGGGGTAAATTGCTCGAGATTCCTTTGAAGTTCCTCCCCAGTCGATGAAGGATTTGCATAAAAGTCTGGGAAAGAACCGCAAAAATCTTCATTTGCAAATTTATGCGGATTTTAGCGGGGCCGAATTCATCTCTGGAGAAAGTTTGATGGCTTTCTCCGCTGCCTTTAATATATTCATGCATTTTTCATGAATCATTTCCCCATTTCCCTCATAAAATGGGACCTACAGCGCTCCCGAGGTATTGTAGTACTTGTTCGAAGGTGTTTTAACACGGATTAATTACTCGACTTTATCCGGCCAATTCATAAATGAATTAAACCCATCGCTTGGAATGATCATTTCTGATGCGGGATGCGGATAAATCATATGTTTCAGGCAATTATGCTTTACGAGCCATTGAGCCATGATTGAGACTGCAGATGGGAGCTAGACCCTTCACCCACCCGCCCAACACGCCCATTCCCCCTGATGGGGCTTTTTACGGGGTTTACGATGGCCCAAAACACTCGGAATGGCTCCTTTATTCGTGTTTTTTTTTTGTTTTTTCCGCAATAAAAAAAAAGAGAGCGAAGAGCGGAAATGGCGCCTCCAAAAAAAAAATCTTGTCCAAAATCTTCTCAAATATCAATTTCACATTTCCTCAGACGGACGGATTAAGCCTGGGCTCGGATTTCGGATTTTTCCCGCACCTTTTCGGCTCTCGGGGTGCGGGGATTTGTGGGCAACTCAAAGAATTCGCTATTTATTAAATGTGTTCTGATTGAAACCCGATGGGTGAATTCCTCGAGGGAATTTTGTGGGTTCTGAGCAAATATTGGCTATTATGGCCCCCCTTCATTTATCATCTTCCGGGCTTCTTTTGGCCCTTTGACACACTTTCCCCTAAGGGGGGAGTTGCAATATAAGATCTAGACCAATTTATGATCTGAAATATTCTAGAGATTAATTGCGTAATTTGGAAATTTGATACTGGGCCTATTTGATACTGGGTGAATTTTTCTTGAGGGAAACGGGGCCGGGCCGGGATTCCAAAGTCTGAAAGGCGGGTGGTTAATGTCCCCAGATAAAGAAATACAGAAAATGCACATCTCGGGGAAATCCTCGCATAATGGAGCATATCTAAGGATGAGGAGGAGGAGGAAGGTTATCTGAGAATTCCTTTGAAATAGGAAGCACTCTTCTCTCTAGTGCTACTACTACTACAACAAAGGATATAGAGAATAATCGATCCCCCCGGCATATATCTATCTCCTTTATAGGCCCGCCATCTCCTCTGAATAGAAGATATATAATGAGCGTCTCTGAGGATTGTCGGTGGTTCCGAGACAATGGGAATTGATCCTTTTTACTCCAGAGCTCATTGGCATGCGGGAGACATGCCGAAAATGACGAGTCAGGTGCCTCCCCAAGTCCCACAAAATCACAAAATCCGGGGAAATGACGGGATTTGACCTGCCAGACTACTCCTATACATATTAGTAGACTAGCTCAACGAAGGAAGCATGCACAATTACCATTCGTGGCAATTAATCTCTGCTGTTGGGGAAAATACTTGTGGCCAAGTGCACTTTTCGCGGTAGGGGAAAACTCCTCCTAAACATTTGCCAACATTCTAATGATTTTAATGTTCCGAATGGGATTCGTGGCTTTTACAATTGCCCATTCCCTCGACTGTTTCAAATGGCCAAAGCTTTAAAATGTACTCGTATAGGAAAGTATCCGTATCTTTGATATACCACACTACGTAGGTATATCGGAACGGCTATAAAAACACGGAAATACAGCACGAGATCGAATCATCCGCTCAATCATCCTCCTCCATTCATCTTCCCTCTCGGGGAACCTATACATGCTTTAATTCATTGGATTCTACGCTTTTTCATGGAAAAAGTATTCATCCGCACCCTTTGTACACGGGATTTTTTTAAAGGCTATAACGATATCATATCATGAATCATAAGCACGATATAGCAAGTACTTAGGAAGTACGAGAATGAAATATCCTTTGTCTTACTCTTGAAATGGTAAAATGACTTTGCTTTATTAAATGCAAAGTTTCGGGCACTTCTTTTGGCACATTTCTCATCCATTAATCTCTGTAAGAATCTCAGCCATGTCGGCCGGCTCATCTTTTAAGTTTTAATTAATCCTCCGATTAAATCTCGCTCAGAGTGTACCCGCTCCCGCGAAGCTGGAATGGCTTTTTCTCCGAGAGTAGAACGAGTTCGCGTTAATGAGTTCAATATTTATCCATAATTTATCCGAAAGAATTCATTTACAGACTTTCCAAACTCCTTCAAAATGATTATGATTAATTGCCTTTCGTAGAACTAGTATTCGAAGTAAATTTAATCCGAGGTCAAATGTGTACTCAAGTCTCATCTTGAAGAAGAACCCAATCAAATGGAAGCCGGGAATCCCGTTGGGATTCCCCATCTCTCTAATCCCAAGCAAAGCTCCCGAAAGTTCCTAATCCTCGGGTTTTAATTACAACTCGGCTGTCCAAGCCATTGAATTCAAAGGGCAACTTTTTCTACGCCGATTTCTCCAGAGAGGAGAAACTATTGATTCTTTCGAGGGATCCAAATTCTCGGGGATTAGTATTCAGGGGCGCGGGGGCGGGGTTGGGGCGGAAAGTCAATCAAAATGAGCTAATTAAATCGACTATCAAATTCTCCGCTTTCTCAGCTTTCATTTCTTTTTTTTGGGAAAGAGATAAATTCCCCAAAAAATTCAATATGTTCTTATATAATACAGAATTACAGTATCTCGGTCATAAATTTCACCCACCATTTCCCAGGGGGGTTTTACGATGCTCCTCCCGCAGATTTTTGCCCAAAAAGTGTTGCTCTTTTTCTAAGAAACTCGGAAAAGTCGAGGGTAAAATAATAAATATTTTATTGATTGACTCTCGGCGGGGAGGCTTAAGAGTGGACATCCCTCTTGAGAGCCAAGACATGAACAAAAAAAAAGTTGGCCATTGAAAATTATTCTAGTTTTATGACTTTTCCCACCACGACCACCGACCGCCACTCTCGACAATGGATGAAATCTTCAACTTTTGTCCTCAAAGTCCATTACAGCAAATTTCGAATGAATTGACGAAATTTTTTGGAGGGGATAATTTCTCGGAAGGGCCCTTTTTTAGGGGAAAAGACTTTGCATTTTTCACCAAAGCTCTCGAAATGCTAAATCTCCTTGCTCGTACGGAGAGTACGAGTCCTTAAGAGAAGCAAATGGAAATGGAGGAAGAAAGTTGGGAGAAAGTCGAGGATTTATGGGATTTACGCTTGGGAGAACACTCGTCCTTTGTGTCTCCAGATCATCCTTTGCTAACTTTCATATGCTATTTTCCTACTACACCGACGGAGGAGGGAGATGGAAGATTTAGCACTTTCTGAAACCCCCCTCTTCCTCCTCCTCCGCCTTCCCTCGACCTACCAACTGTTATTTTAATTGCCTAAAATCTTTCTTTCTTTCTTTCAGGCGGCCTACTCGTACCCTCATACACCTGGACCATCGCCAAGTTGCTCCTAATCCTGACCTTCTAGCACTCGAGTGAATCTCACACAGGTGGAGGTGGAGCTGAGTCATGACCTGACGGCGGGACATGTTCACGGAATGCAATTTGAATGCTGAGTCCCGCCGCTCTTCTCCTTACCTTCCCCGCCCTTCTCCTATCCCTTCCCACCGTCACAAAATACTCCACCCGGGTCGTGGACACGGCTTATGGCTCCCTCCGTGGCATTATCATCTCAAACCCTTCGGTCAAATCATCGACAAATGTCGAGGCATTCCTTGGGGTCCCTTATGCCTCCGCTCCTGCGGCATCCCTCCGTTTTATGCCACCGTTAACACCCTCACACTGGACAGAAACCCACACAGGTTCTTTAAATAATTAGCAAAATTGCAATCATTAATTTAAATAAAATTACAAAAAATTAAAATAATAAAATTATTAAAATAAAAATAAAAAAAAAATAAAATAAAAAAATAAAATAAAAATAAATAAATAATAAAAATTATTAATATTTTAAAAATTAAAATTACAGCTGACCGCCCCGGTCCAACCTGCCCTCAAATCCTTCCAGATACATCAAATCGTAGCGCAGCACTTAAGGTCATGCCTCTTTTGAAATACACCCGACTCTCAGAGGTACTTTCCCAGCTGAAGGATCAATCGGAGGACTGTCTCTACCTTAATATCTACCTGCCTGGTAAGTCACGGTGAACAGTGTGACGTGGGGATTAAACCAGGGCCGGGAGTAAGCCTTGGAACATGTCTTTCCTTTTTGGTATTATTTTGGGGGGGAAAGCACGATAGGAAAAAAAAGAGAAAGTACAAAGTAAAAAGAAAGTTTTGGGGGCACCTTCAGCCCGGGAGTACTACGGGCGACAGCTCATCCACCCAAAACAAACAAACACATGTCTCGAAGAATCGGAAAAACAGATACATTTCTCGGGGAAAAAGATAAAGGCTTTCTCAAGCGAATCTCCCCAGGGTTTTATCTCTTCGACTAAGGATCTCCCAGAATTTTTTATATATACAAGTATATAAATACAGATACAAAAGAGCTTGGAGAAATATCAAATCTATTGATTTCCTCCCACAAATTTATTCCAAAGTCAGCCCAAAATAGACTGAATCAGTCTTAAATTGCCTCCCTCGAGCGTGACGTGGCGGAAACGGCTGGAAACCCTTAAGGGCCTTCAAGTGTCTCTCTCTCCACTCTGGTTGATTGATGTCTAGCCCCCGATTTACATATTATTTACACAGCAAGCTCCACGGACGGATGGCTATGTGAGAGAAAGGAGAGACTGAGAGACTCGAGATGGATGGCCTTCTTTTCGGAGAAACCCAATCTTTTAAGAATTTGAGAATTCCTCCGATCCAATCCGTGTCAAATTACCAAATTCAAATTTATGTAATTTATGGACAACATATGGCTCGAGCCTTCGTACTACAATTGCAAAGTTCTCAATTTCAGCACATCCTTTATTGCCCTTTCTTCTCGCTACTCTTCCTAGGGCTGAATCAATCAGATTTTAAATTAAACACAGAGTTGAATGAATAAAAGATGAGCTCTCGAATTCGATACTATTACTGCAAATGGTGAATTCCGGTACTTATAGGGTGATAAATGATTTTATTTTATTAGAATGGCTCGGTGTTTATGTCCCCCGCCCCCTGGGGCCCCATCAATTCCCACTCCCGCGAACCCAGCGCCGATCCCGCCCATAAATTTACATTCGGATGTGTAATTCTTGCAGTTTCAGCCTCTGCCATATTTCACCAAAGGCCAATATGCTCTCAACCTCGCAAAGACATTTATATTATAAAAAACTATAAAAGCCGCGCTAAATAGAAATCTTTAACACACACCATTAATCCGGGGGACCTAACGGTAACCGCACATGGGTAAATATTTAATATGCCTTGCCCCTTTTTTTAAAAACTCATATCTGTCATTTTAAATCCACCCAAAGATCTCTATATTTTTCCCTTTTATGGCAAATTGGCATGTTAAAACAGATTTCAGGTTCCAGACCAAGTTTTAAAATAGGAGCAATTTCCGGGCTTATCGCCCAAGGCCAGAGTTCCAAGTCAAACCAAGACCCAAATATTATTTCAGGGCCCTTTGAGAGTTTTTTATTAGTTTTTCATCACCCTCCCCTTTGATCCTCCCCGTTTTTTTATTTTTTACGGGCGAAAAGCTAGCCAAAAAACCTCCCCTATTTAATATTTAATCCGGGTTTTATGAAGCGGATGAGTTTAGAGTTTAATTTACCGTCAAAACACACGGGTAATCTCGTAATTGCATTAGACCTCCACTAGCTTTACTCGAGATAGGGTTTTTTTATTGAAAAAAGTCTAGTGAATTTTTCCGGAAAGTGTAATGGATTTGAGCGAGTCTACAGAGACTGAGAGGGTCTAAAGTGCACTTTTCTGTTGGACAGGTGTCCAAAAAAGAGCCGTTTTTCGGGGCGAAATCTGGGCTTTTGAAAGAGCACCAGAGGGGCTCCTTTTTTTATAAACCCCCGAGAATAATCGACTTAGTTTTGAGCTGGGCCAACTCCTTGGGTTTAAGCCCCCCTTTCATTTCTTACTCAACTCATCTGGAGCTTCTCAAGTGCCCGAAAAGTCCGAAACTTTTCCCCCTCCTCCCCAGTTGATGAAATAATGCAATTACCCGACTCACAACACCGAAAACAATCTGAGAAAGTTTGATATTTATTCGGGAGAAACAACTTTTTTCTGCCCCCGCGGGCCCCAGGGAATAAAATCTCATTCTCCACAGCTCCCGGGTGAATACCTGACGGTCATCCACTCGGATTAAC
>JAAZTK010002235.1:0-11673 GCA_036507255.1 Megalothorax incertus
TGAAAGGTGGGAGTGTTAAAGATGAGAGTATGAAAAGTGGGAGTATGAAAAGTGAGAGTATGAAAGGTGGGAAATTAAACTTCGAGTATGAAAGGTGGAATATTAAAGTTCATGGATTCCTTTTCCTTAATTAGGCCCTAAGTCAATCTTTGACATATTTGGTTGTACTATGTCAATTTACCGTGTCTGCAAAGGATGTCATTAATAAGAACCTTGTCGCGGTCGATAAACACATCAATCGAGTTCCACTTCCACCTGAAGATTTGAACATAAATTCTGCTAATTTATAGCATGTTTATTTCCAAAATTCCAATTAGAAATTTGCAAATGCATTAGAAATTAAAATTGTAGATTTCCTTTGAGCTACTACAACTTTATTTGCATTCATCCTCAATTTAAATCTAATACTAATCCTAAAATATGGCTTCATCTCTACCTTGGAACATTTACCCCCTATCACCCAACAAAGGAAATTTTAGAAATGGTAACAAAATCCTTGAAAGCTTTCGGTTTACCCCACCCAATCAAAATCAAATCCTTCACGAAATCCTACCCCTCATCCGAGTTCTTCGATTTTTCGGGCATTTCCCATTTGTTCTTCAAAAGGAGGATTCTGATGGGAAGCCAAATAGTGTCATTTTGAAGCTGACTTCCCTCACCACCCTTTGGACATGCTTCTTTGGTGGATCTATTGTAATCTCCTGGCTATTTGTCTTTGTCCAATTTGGCCTAGGGATTGAAATTGAGCATTTGTAAGGGTGATTTTTTAATCTCAATTTAATTTATAAACAACGTATCAATCTAGTGTGCAAGATGTGCCGGAAACCAGAAACAATTCGGTATCATTTTCGGTCCACACGACGTTTTTGACACTCCTCTCGCTTTTCCAGGTTCCTCCCGTCTACTTTTAGTCGCTAATTTAATTAAAATTGAGTTTTAATTCAAAGGTAGTTGAGATTATAATGATTTGGGTATCTGCACCACTCTTTGTCCTCTACATCAATCGCTGGAACGAGTTTTTCCAGGCATATTCGTCCATCTTTCCTGGCCATCCTTATCAGCCTAAGCAAATCTCAAGATTCCGAAAGATTGGGATGGCTATTGTTCTAGCCGTTAGCATCCTCTCAATGATTGTCACGTTTTACACGAGCCTTACGGTCAATTCCATTTTATTCCGAATACTCCTAACTCCAATGATCATTTCTATTACGCTGAATGCGATTCTGGAAGAGATAAATGCAGTATTTCTTTATCGGATCCTTCAGGAGTGTATTTTTCAAGTAAAGAAGTGCGCAATTCCAAGCTTGATTTTAATAATGAAAGGTTCTATCTAATTTACAGGTAAAGGAAGGGATAGATTCTGCAATCAAAGAGGATGGTCATCGAAGGGTCCTCTCGGAAAGTGAGGTCATTCGTTGGGCTAATATTTTGAAGATCATTCGAAGTCAAACTCGGCTGCTCTGTCGTCTTCAGGCACCTCAACAGATTCTCTCTGCCCTGTTTTCCATCATTACGGTGACAGCGCTTCTTTTTACCATCTTTGAAACTTTCCTTAATCCAAATTTGGAGTGGGGACAGCTCCTTCAAGGCACACTGTATGCCTTTGTACGGATTGGAAGGGTACTTGTAAAAGCCATTTACGCCGAATCAATCACAAAGGAGGTATACAAAAGATTAAATATAATTAAATTCATCGAAACTTTCTTACGTGGATTGTAAATTTATCGTATATTACAGGAAGGGCAATTAGCCACATTTCTTTTTAATCTGGATGAAAGATTTGAAGAAAGTTCTGCAAAAATTCAGGTAGCAATACAAGAGATGCAGGTTTAATTTGAATTGTAAAGTAAAGCTCTTCATGAAATTATCTCTGATCTAATATTATAAAAAATCATATTTTAAAAGCTTAAGGGTTTGATCGACTTGATGGTCCTGCAAAAAACACGGATCAATTTTGGAAATCTCTTTGTCTTAAACCGGAAGCTCGTTTTGAGGGTAATCTTAAATCTTTAAAGCTTTAGACTGGTTTTATATGCTCTTTATTATTTAAATATGATAGATAATTGGACACTCTGTGACTTACCTTATCGTTTTGGTTCAGTTTCGTTTGAGGATAAATTAATATTTTTGTGATTTATGATTTGTATCATATAAAGGTAATAAAGATTTTGATTTTTGATGCTTACTCTTTTTCTTACGAGTTAGATTAAGATATCTAATCCTAAGTAGATTATTAATTAAGCTAATATTATAATGCATAAATTATTTATTTATTTATTTAAAAAGAAACTTTGAATACACGCAAAATTGATATAATATTTCAAATCAGACATTTGAGTCTTTCCCCAACAGGTCAAACTCTTCCATAATTTTGTCCATGAGGTCATTCATCATCCTTTGCGAGGGTACCAGTCTAATTGGATTAATGTTTGAATTCTTAATTATAAAAATTGTTAATTACTTACGCTGTGTCAATATGAGCTGCTATCCTTATCCTTCCTGAAAGGCTTACACATGTGAAGGAAAGACCTATTATATAAGGAGATAATCAAACAATTAGCTTCCAAAATAAACGCAAATTAACCCAACCAAATACCAATATTGCATCCGTGAAGACCACCCGTGAACCCAATCTCTTGACATTTGTGACCAAAAAGTTCCATATTCCCTTCGGCTGGTCCAGGGATATTTGAGAGAATGGCTGTAGCAAAGTCATTCTTCCGGAGTATTTGGGCAATCCGGGTAAAGAGTCCTCCAATTACTTTGAACATGCAGAAAAGGGTCAGGGGGAAAGTTGATCTTTTGAGTTTCTCAATATCTTCAGAGATTAGGCGTACCCTCTCAATGGGATCGGAAACCCCAAGGGGCAATTTAACAAAACATGCTGACCTAGATGACATTTATATAAAATTAAACTGTAATAATGAGATATACAGAACTTTCGGACTTTAAATTGGATATCGTAATTGAATTACATATGATTCCTCAGCTTCTCGGGGTGCCTTACATTTAAAAAATAGGGATTAAATCTCTAATTTAGTAATTAGGATTGGAATTTTGAATATTTTACCCAGGCATTGGAAGAACTTTATAAGAATATCAGTACATACAGAGAAGGTTAGTTCAGCTATTGAAAATCAAATGATAATTTACCTGTCATGCAATGAAAGCGATCTGGTACTTTAATCTGATTCTCAATCATATATTTCCGCATTCCTCCTGAGAACATCAATCAATATTTTATAAGACTATTTCAGATTTATCCGAAATGATTGAAATGACCTGTCATAGCCGCTAATATGATTGTTGTAAAGCTGCATTTTTGTACCCTTCTGACGCTCTTTAGTAAAAATTCTTTTTAAATTAAGTCAAATCAAAGTTTAAGGTATTCCAGGCTTCCGACTTTATATGTACCTTTATGTATTCAGTTGAAAATGACGGTGTATTTCCGGATATGACTTTATTTGTCAGTTTCTCCACGGGGAGATGCCATTCATTGACATCCCTTGCGGCCAGCTTATGCCTGATTAGCTTAAGGATTGCAAAGCCAAAATTCCCCCGTATATAAAATTATGCCCACAAATGATTATTAATTTTATGAGAACCTGGTAAGGAGCCACAATGGGAAATATAAGGTAAAAGAAGAATTTCCTTATACGGCTGACCTTTAAAAAAAGAAATGTTCATCACAAATTAAATGACAATCCTTTAGTGTACAAACCTGGGACCCTGACTTTGAGTTGGGGTCATCGAACTGGAATGGAAGTCCATTCATAGCCACAAATCTCTTGAGGAGTGAGAATCCATCAGCTAAATACGAGTAATTTGGGTTACAAAGAAATGCCATTTAAAATTGTGGACTTTAAACCGAGAGCATGATGAAATCGGAGGATAAGAAATCCATTTCCGGTTCTATTACTCGGCCTGAAATCCCATTATCAAATTTTGCATAATCACACATTTTTTCCAATTCTTTACCGAAAGACCATAAGCTCCCAAGGGCTTTTCTTCCGCTTAAAAGGTTTTGTTTGGAGTCCAATCCGATTGGCAACCGTGTTAAAATTATCCCCTGTAATTTCTCCCAATTCTGAGAGACCCACCTGAGCTAGGTCATCAAATACTTCCAAATGATCCTCCACTTTGAAATTTTCCTCAGGCTGCCAAAATAGAAATCCCATCCAAGATGTCAGGTACATTTTTAATTCAGGATTCTGGAAACCCCCCACGGGGGAATTTGGGTCAAGGACCCTATATTTTAGCTCATTTAGAATATGTCCAACATCCACTGGTCCTTGGAGCAAAACGGAGAGGATTAGAGCTGATTGTGGCTCTTTGTAAATATCATCCGCTCCGAATAGTGCACTCCGCGTACTTAGAATCTGGAAAAAAGGAGATTTTGAAAGTAGGTATTTCAAAAATCTAGGAAATATTACCTGGATTTTGAGAAATGTCCGAGCAATATTTCCGATAAACCACCGGAAGAGGTACACTATGCCACAGAGGGTTGCTACCGCTGGAAATAATGCGGTTGCAAGCACGGAACAAATTAGAACAAGAAGATTCACCGAATATTCGGATTTAAGCCCGTACATTTTGACTATTTCAATACACAAAACAACTTAATTAAGGGTGTCGGCACATTGCCGATGGCCAGAAACTGCTGATGTATTATTTAGAACTTCTCCATTATTTTTTGGCCAACAACTCTTCTCGTTGTGGTGTGGGAACCTCCTCGGAGGAATCACAAGAAAACACCTTGCGTTAAAATCATTTTAGAGGATTACAGCAGATAGTTTGGGTGGGATCGACTTTGCCCCATTTCTTTACTTTTTTATTGACTCGAGTTTCGAGTTTAATGCAAATAAACCTTCGCAGATTTATGCGGGGTCAAACTCGGAAAGACTTTCTCTTGAGATCCGGTGCAAAAAAAAAAGATTCATATAAATTATAAACACTGCATTTTTTATCATTTTGGCAATCATAATCACTGTCAATTTCTCCTGAGGGTTAAGAGGGAAGGAGGAGATTAATGCAAATATTTTTAATTCCTGAATGAGCGTCAATTAATGAGGGCTGTTCTTCTGCGTGGGAAAAACCTTTTATCAGACCATCAAACTCTCAACTTCTACAAGGCCCCAAATGCTTTTTATATTGGGCTGGTAATGAATTCATTCATAGTGGGCTGGCAAATGCAAATGCCAAATACAAAATGTATTTTGTATTGTACGATAATTATTGTAATAGAAGCTACCTACGAGTAATTTATTGTAGTATTTGTAGCTTATAGGCATTTAGCGGCTTTGCTAATTTCAAATGCAATAAACAGTTTGGATTAAAGATAACTCGTTTGGGTTAACCAGTAATTACTAATTAGATTGAATCAAACCAGGACCTATATAAAACGCAATAGGATTTTTCCTATTGCGAATATGTTTAGCCATTTACATTTTACTCTATTTAAAGAATTTGCGACAATTGAACAATTGGACAATTGAGCAAAGCTGATATTAAATTGTTATTGACCCATTGCATTGGCTAATTTAATTTGTTTTTGGCCTTTCCATTGAATTGTCAAATCATTTTAATGTAAATGATCTCCATATAATGCGCACGTGTATGCAAACATATGAAAATATCTATTTAAGCTGGAGAATTCGATTAATTTTTTTCCAGTTTGAAAGATATCTCTACATCAGGAACTTGTGGTAAGATAGTAAATATTACATAAATTAATTTTCCCAGTCAAAGCATCATTAAACAAAAATCAATATACAAATTTAAATAATAATTCAAAATTTCGAATTTCAGATAAAATGGTCCAATTTAGAATGATGCTCCTTCTCCTCCTGGTCGTTGCAGGGACAAATGCGCGACCCCAATTTCAGAATCAAGAAGATGAAATACAATCTTCAGAAATATTCTCCGAAGAGGATGAGCAACCCCAATGGGGGTTGTCAGAAGACGAAGGGGTGGATGAAGGTGACATTGGCGTATGGGAAGGAGCTCCGGAATTAAGCAGAGTAAAGAGAGCCCGTGGTACGAACCATCATCAAAACAAAGAACGCCAGCGAACCACCCGAAAACCACCTGTCCATGTCCCAATTGATTCTGACAAGCATGGATTTCCTGCTTATGGATAAAATTTTTAATTAAATAACATATTGTAGTACAAATAAATCCTAACAAACCATCATATATAATATACCTATATCAATATCGTTTTGACTCATTTTTTTTCAGGTCTTGTCAAACTAAATATCTATTAATTATTAAAAAATTTATTTGTGGCTTTGTGTATGGAATAGAACAACCGATATTAAATTAACCCATTGGCAATACGAGGGCCTTTCCATTTGATTGAGAATTGTCATATTCGTACTCATTAATGTATTACAAATACTCTCCTTACTATATATAATGCGGTTTTCCTTATACTTCTATTAATATTTATGCCTACCTATTTAAGACTTTAATTTGAGGAATTCCATTTAAAGTTTGCAAAATAAGTTACGAGTCATAATCAAATACAGATTAAAGCAGTAACATTCGGTAAGTACGATACAATAGTATATTTATCCGTTTGTTACATATACGGACTTAATTACAAAGTAATAATCCGAATTTCAGATAAAATGGTCCAATTTAGAATGATGCTCCTTCTCCTCCTGGTTGTCGTTGCAGAGATAAATGCGCGACCTCAACAAATATACTTCGAGGATGAGGGAGTAGAACCCCAGAGAGACTTTTCAATAGAAAATGAAGTGTCTGATGAAGACGGTGGCCAATACTACGTTGAAGAAGAGGTTCCGGAAATGAGTAGATTCAAGAGAGCACGAGGAACTAACCATCATCACAATAGACAACGTCAGAGAACCACTCGGAGGACACCTGTATATACCCCGATCGATTCTGACAAATACGGATTTCCTTTTTATGGATAAATTATTATTTATAAAATACAGAAAAATATTAATAAACTTGTTATTTGAAATATTTCCTGAAACGATCATAAAAATGCTCCGACATCAATGTCATTTTGGCTCAATTTTTTTGGCGAGTTTTTTGTACAAATTCCCATATGAGTTAACCACTATTAACTAATTAATTCGCAGTAGATCAGGGGACTGATAAACCTTAGGTGGTTGAAGTCTGAAGGGAAGTTGCAGTGGATTTGAGGAAGGGCATTAATATTCATTGAATGCAAAAATATCATTTCGTGTGAACAAGATCATATCTTTCTTCCACATATCCGTATGGGGCAATGGGATTTCCGAATATGAATCCTTCCATGATATGCAAATTTAATTCAGTCTTGTAATGGAATCTGGACAGAAATATTCAAAATTTCAATTTAAGTAGAATGAAGAAATTCAAATCCATCCGGAGAAAGTTGGTCTGGGCCCTGGAGCAGATTGCCGTCCTCATCTCTTGCATAATTTTTATCATTTTTGAACCTCTCATTGCAACCTTTTATCTCTTGGTCATCCTCATTCGCTATTGTGCTAGACTTCTTGCGAAGATCCTCCGACCTGACCTTGCCAAGATTGTTTGTGGTCGGAGTATGATATTCGGGTCTGATGACCTCTACAAGTAAGCTATTCTTAAATATATTTTTTAAAGATTTAATCATTTTAGTCCATTTTAGTTCACCCCAAAGCACCCTTCTTTTGTCTGGATATATTGATGGACCTATAAATTATGATGCTGTTTGCGAAGGGATTTGCACCTCACTTCTTGACCCAAAAAATGCGGCTGGGGTAGGTTGAAACTATTTAAATATCGTAGATTGTTATTGTAATTCTTTGAATATTCTCAGGGATTACAAAACCCAGAGGGAAGAATGTATTTGACCTCATGGATGGGATTCCGTTGGTGGAAACCCGAAGCCAACTTTAGCGTACATGATCATGTCAAATTATACGAAGACTTTTCAAGAATTTTTCCCCACTGAGAAACCCAAGGATGGTGGCTTTTCCATCACGAATGGCTTCCTAGAAATCAATGAGAATAACTTTATGAAAGTTGCAAACCGACTCCATCTCAGGAAGAAACCTTTCCCAAAGGAAAAGGCACCCTGGAATGGTACTGATTTTTTTTTCGAATAAATTCCAATTTTAATTGGCATTTTTTCTAAATTAGCCCTCCTCTTCAATCTGAAGGAACCGGAAGACGGTCTCACGGACCGGAAGCCTAGATATAAAGGAATTATCATCCTCCGCCTTCATCATTCAATATGCGATGGTACTTTTAATCTACGTTTATTTAGAATAAGTGCATTTCTTGATTCTTTCAATAGGTTTCTCAATTTTGAAGCGGATATTTGCTTTAAACGGCTCATCCCTTGTTATTAAAATCCCAGAAGCGAATGAGATTTCATTTGCTAAGAAAGCTCTCTACTATGCAATCTTCCCTTTCATTACACCTTACCACGTCTTCAAGTAAATATAGTCAAATATAATTTGAATTAATTAATTATTGGCCTTAAATAGTCAATTGATTGCATGTCGTGATGTCAATCCTTGGCATCTACCTGAGGAAGCCTTCACTGGGAGAATCCTTACTGGAAATACTAATGATATATCTACGGCTTATATCAAGACAATAAAAAATAATTTAAAATCAACTTTTAATGCAATTATCCTCGCAGCAATGAGTGGTAACTTTTCTATTTAAAAAATCCAAAACTCGTTTTAAATGAATAAAATTTTGCAAGGGGGAATACGAAATTATATGTTGGAGAACGGGATTAAGATTCCAGAAAGGATTCATTGCATGACTGGTACCATTTCAAATTGTTTAATTGAGCTTGGCTAATTAACTTTGATTTATTCTAGTTTTGCCTATGCCCGGGTAAGTTGTCTATCTAAGATTTAGCTATTTAGATATCTAATAAAGATATATGTATTTAATGACCATTCTTTTCATTCTTTAAGGCATCCAGAGAAGCTGAGGAATCACATGTAAATATTCTCGAATCTCATTATCAAATAGCTTGGTATTATAATAAACTTTGACCCCTGTAGGACTTCATGTTTTACTAAATTACCCTTGGGACTTCGAGACCCACTTTCCCGGCTTGCTGCGATTGATTCTAATATCGAAGACCTTAAATCCTCAATATTCCCATTAACATTTTTTACATGCACTGCACTCCTCGGATGCATGTTCACCCGTGTTGTCCGATTGGGGCGAAAAAACAATTTTGCGACAGCAGGTGAGCTAGCATATACCTTATATTAATTAACTTTATTAAAATGTTTAATTGTTTGATTGTTTAATTTTTAATAGCTCTTGCTAACATCCCCGGTCCACAGTAAGTTCAATAATTTACTTGTCTCGTAAAGCATTGCTTTAAATCTATTAAAAATAAATATCCTGATAAAGTTCGATAAAACATCATTTGGCTTCTAAAAGATGTTAAAAAAATCTCATATTTATCTTATTAGAGGGCCAATTGAAATATTTGGACACGATGTTAAAGGCATGGGCTTTTCTGGGGGGATGCATGGCTCAGTCATAGGTAAAGTTAATTATTGATTAATATTATTATCAAATTACATCTACGGATCCATATCTTAATTTTTAATGTATTGTAAACAATGTAAATCTTATGTCACTTCGTCCCATTTCAGGTGTATCAATAACTTGTGTTAGCTTCAATGGAGGAATGAGGATAGCAGCTCATATTGATGAAAAGTAAATTCTTAAAAAGTCAAAAATAAGATTAATTAATCAATTTGACCTATGCACAAAGATTGGTACCCACTCAGGAACAAATGGACGATTTGATGAACAAAATTGAAGATGAATTCCATATTTTGTATAGGGAGGGGATCCTATGAATTTATATCCGTATATTTACATATTGTACTTTCTAATTGTACAATTTTAAGCTAAAATATCCAATTAATTAATTAATTATGCAATTTTAGTACTATTTATAAATAAGAAGAAGAAATAAAGCGAGAATAAAGTTTTTAAAAAGCCAGACCGTTCCGAAATGATTCATTTCGCCCCATATATAAACAATTATGACAAGGTGCACTAAAGATAGAGTCTCCGCTGGGCTTGTTTTTGACTTGAATTTGTCCACCAAAATAATTCGGATCAATTTTAATTAACTTTTTAATTACTACTTAATTAAAGGACTGTAGGAGGATGGAGCTCAAAGGGAAGAACAAGCCTGGTAAGTTGGTTAATTATCTAATGGATTTTAGTATCTTAATTCCCTTTTAAAACCAATTCTGCTTTAAAAACAAAATCCGGCTTTATTTTTCAAATTTTAATTGAAATTAAAAACATTAAAATTAATTGTTATTTAAATTACTTAATTTCAGAGTTCTCCGAGGATTCAACCGTAAAGGTGGCTCGAAATCGGTTCAAGAATGTCCTCAAACATATGGTCCAAGAGAATTTCATGCAAGACGAGGACGATGATAGTGAGAATGACGAGAGGTACCTGCGATTAATTAATTAATTATACCTAATCGTAATTGATTTATTTTTAAATTACTCATTTCTTGTATTTGTAGGGAGGGAGGTCAAGGAGGATATAATCCAAATTTCCCAACATTCCCTTCAACTTCTACAAAAAGGCGACCTAAAAATGAGGAAACACCCAAACCACAGGCATCTTTTGTCATGAAATTATTTGACCGTGGGGTTGACCTCGCACAATTTCAAGAGGATACTCCGCTCTACCCAAGTTTGTCGAGCATGGATTCAGAATAAGCCTCACACGTAATTCATTGATTTTAAAGTTTAAATATACAAAAGAATGCATTATTTTAATATAAATAATATTTTAAAGGCAACGCTCTAAGCTGGATGATAATGATTCTGACAAAGATGAGGACATGGATTATCGAGATGATACTGATGAAGTGTATAGGCTCCCTGCTCCTGATCCACTCAATATTGACGAGAATAATCGACAAATTACTATGCGAGTTCCTCCACCTCTTCCTCGAGAGGATGTCGAGTTTGAGATCAATTATGTAATAAAAAAATTAAATCTAAACCTATTCTTTGTGGTGTTAATATTAATTTTTTTTAAAAGGATGATGAAATGGCTCCTTCTCCAGCTCTACTCTTCCAAAATCATTTGGATCGATGGAATACTATTCGGCAGCGATGGCGTGAATCTAGCGCTTACAATGAGACAAGATACCATCAAAGTTTTGCTGTCCTCAGGTCAATCCATGATAGGTAATGGATGAGTTTGACTTTAATCTTCAGCTTCTAATCCTAAGTTTTAAAGCTTCAACTAAACCTTCTATTTAACTCTGTATAATCTATATATTTATATTTATGAAATTATAATCTGTTTTTCCAGAGTGAACATGCCACAAACGAGCATCAATAACTCCCAATAAGGCAATTATTACTAGAATCTTGATGGAATTTTTTTTATATTAAACCTTGCTTAACCCTATTTAACCTGTGTGTTGGTTATATGAGTTATGACTGTGTAAGGGCTTTTCCGACCCTTATGGGTTTTTGCGTGTAGTCTGATACTCTCAAACCCCCATATATAGGAAGGGCAGGTTTTAGTATACTAAGGATCTCCCATAAAGGAACTTGGACATCCTAATTACTTCCTTCCTAATTAGTTAATTAATTAATATTCACAACCAAAACTTTACAATTTGGTGTAAAAATATTAAATTTAAA
>JAAZTK010002236.1:0-11670 GCA_036507255.1 Megalothorax incertus
CTCCGCCTTTTACAAGCATTTATTAAGTCTTGGTCATTTAAACTTTTTCAATTGCATAATAAATCCATTTGCCACTACCTTAAAATAGTATCTATATCAGTACTACAGTAGTTTGTCCCCAACCCCATTCGCTCAACCCTAAAAATATCTTAAACATTTAAAATTATTTCTTAAAGAGCAATTCATTTGTGTTTGAAACTCGAGGTCCTAAGAGTGTATTGATTTAATTCTTATTCTCTTTGTGCAGGGACATGCTCGAGCTCAAAATAGCTCAGCAGTCGAATTCAACGCTCAACAATCTCCTCAACCTCAAGGGATTCAGTCTGGAAGTGGTCCTTCTGAAGAGGACGAAGGCCCATACGAGGAGGAAGTTCGACCACAGATTGCTGATGATGGGAAACATTCCCTCCTTCAATTTGCAATGATACACTTCCGTCAGGACAAGTTTTCAATGGACACTCCATCGCTTGTGAACAAAAAGAAAAAGTCAAAGAAGCATTCTGGAGCATCGGATGATAACTGGACTTGGAAGGAACAAATTGCACTCGTCAAATACAGTCCACAAATGATTGACAAGTCCCTTCTCCCACTGGAGGAACCCCTCTCCAAATTGGCATGCGAATGCTTCCAATCTATTCTCATTTACATGGGAGATATGAGCCTTCCAAAGGGTGCCAGTGAAGTTGAATGCGTGTATACTATCCTTCGTAATTGTCACAATAATCCCCAACTCCGGGATGAGCTTTATTGTCAAATGATGAAGCAAACTACGAATAATCCTAAGACAGCTCAAAGGGGTTGGCGTCTATTCACGATACTTGGAGCGTATTTCACATGCTCTGAAGTGCTCAAACCCTATCTATTCAAGTATTTAGAATCCTCTGCGTATGACAAGAGGCGAGCTTTTCATGGGACTGCACTTGTGTCACTCCAAAATCTCCGAAAGACATTCAAATACGGTGGGAGGAGGAACGTACCTTCCGTTGAAGAAATTACAGCAATTACAGCAGGCCGAAATGCAAAAAGACAGATATTCCGGCTCCCAGGAGGGACACAACGCGTTATAAATATTAAGGCAACTGTTGTAGTGCAAGATGTCATTGATGAAATGTGCGGAATGCTCAATATTCGGACTCCAGAGGAAAGAGAAGAGTTCTCAGTCTATTGCATTGTTGAGGGGGATACATTTACAATGGTAGGATCATTTTAGGCTTTAATTTTTAATTGGGATCTTATTGATTTCTTATAATTTAACAGCCTCTCCAAAAGGATGAGTATATTCTTGACGTAACGACAGAGTTATACAAGAATCAACAGGTTTGTTTTTGCATTATATAACTTGGATTTGCCCCTATATAATTAAGCTTTGGAAAGATAAATCATTCGATTGATTACCATCTCTCTATTTAAGAGCCCCACCCCCTCGGCCATTCTTTTTCCCAATTGATATTCAAACGAGAACTAATCGGGCCGTATTAATATGCAGGTCTTTTACCTCATCTTTTGCCGCTCCGTGTGGTTCTTTGATCTTCGGCTAGACTCTCCCATTTACATTGAGGTGGTGTTCAATCAAGTTGCCCCTGACTATCTGGAAGGGTTACTTTTGACCATGCCGGGTCAAACTATTGATGAGAAGACAGTGGTAAGTTTTTATTGGATTTGAGATAGATGTGCATGTTCGCCTGGTTAATTTATGATGTTTTTTTCCACATAGTTTGACATATGCAAAGTTGCAGCTCTATTGCATAGGGCTGCTGACCTTACAACTGCTCCAACTCTAAAGGTATTTAATAAAATGCAGCCGGAAATTGACATTTAAATAATATTTTTAATTCGGATTTTGTAGGAGACAAAATATTTGCTTCCAAAACCATCTCTGGCTGCAAGAGACATTCGCCCCAATCAATGGGTATCAATCGTGACAGATTTCTGGAACGAGGTGTCCAATCTAAGCCACTATTGAAGCCAAGGGACAAGTTTTGGGTAAGAAAATAGTACATAGGGAAATAAAATATTTTCCACAAAGGCTAATTTGAATCTTTGCATTTTGCAGAAATCTTGCAAAAATGGGAGCTATTTGGATCAAGTTTCTTCACAGTTAAGAGAATTGCAGATCCTGCACCTCCAGAGGAGTATATCATGGCTTTGAATAGGAATGGAGTTCACTTTCTGGATTTGATTACACATGTAAGTATTGATATTACCCCTGAAAGGCTGAAATGCTGATTGCCTATTGAAATTTAATAGGAAACGCTGCTCAAATGGTCATATTCCGAAGTGATTTCCACACGGAAAGTGAAGAATGAAGATGGGATTTTGTATTTAGATATGAAATGTGGGAATTTGATGCAACAAAGGATTGCTCGTATTCAGACTGGTAAGATTTTAAACTTGTTGAACCATTAGAATTAAACCAAATGTAATTTTTCTCCAATTTCAGATCACGCCCACGAAATCAGCAGATTAATAAGACAGTACATTCACATTCAAAAGAGCTCGAAGAGCCCTGTACATAACGTTAGTTAGATCTAGTTTTAGAATAATATTTTAGCAATTAGGTAATTCCGAGCTAATAACATTGAGACCTCTCCTTTTATACTTTTAATTTTAATGATTTAGGCAAGTATTGTACTAGTATTTATCCTTAGAAGTTAATTGACATACTATAGACGCTATAATATTTATAGCCTGAAGTCTACTTATTCTTTATAGGCATTTAATAAATAGCCTTTGATAGGATTCATAAGAAGTGAGTAATTTTGAAACAATTTTTATAGTGTTAAAATTTTAATGCCAAGTATTCGTATTATAACGAATCTAACCTATTGCAACTCTCTGTAACGCAATCTCACAGATTTACTACTTTTAAATTTTAATTTTATGACGTTCTTTTTATACGATAGACCCTAAAATAATGTAAAACAAAACAGAAATTAAGGCTGGCATTTAGAGTGTCTTTTACTTTGTACGTTTAACTGGAACAATTTAGTAAATTAAGCAAAATATAAATATTCAAAGCAAAAAATATATTTTAATTAATTCAATGAATTCATGTCTATTTTTAAATAAAGCTTACAAGGGACGGTGTAATTTCTATTTTAAAAGCTATAGGGTATTTAAATTTAAATAGTAATAAAATAAATGGAACAAGAATTGTAAGCTTTTGAATACAATAAAATTATTTTTTATTAAAATCACCCCAAAAATGAAATGGTCAAAATTTTGTGCATTTTTTCTCATCTTGAATATAACGTCTTAAAAGAATGATATGACAAGTTGACACTAGTTTAAAACTTTAAATATTTTAATTCTTAATCCTTAAGCTGCTTAGCTAGCTACTTTAATTTTTACAATAAATTGAACAAAACGAGAATACATATATCATACTAGTACCTATTACGAGTAATACACAGTATACAGATAATTTTATATTCGAATACAATAATATCGTATTTCTTAAGGCTTATCTCGTTCATCTCGTATGATATATACAAAATTCCATATGGCAAAGGTTTCATTTTAGAATATTGCTTTAAAAATCTAACCTAAAATCCTAAATCTTTAAATCTTAGAATTTTAGTACCAATTAAAACCAATAAATAACTAGAATGGGTTAATTAACGTTTTGCACATTGCGATTTGCGGGTTTCCGTACAATATATATTTACCTAAATACAATACATATGCAATTGACTATTAATTAGGAAAAAGGAAGTCTCGAATCGAATACTTTTTTGCGTTGCTTTTAAACTAATCCTATAGGTATAAAATCTTTGCATATATAGCTATTCTAATAATTCTAGGAATTCTAAACACTTTTTAAAAAGTACCTAATCACATATAATCTTAGTTAGTTTATCACTGTTGTATTGATAAGAGGATTTAAGTCTTGTTCAAATTATTAATAAATTGTAGGTTTTTTTTTCATTTCATTTGGAAGGAATTTCTCATCCTCAGTAGCATATTTCAATTTGTAAGCGAATCTCATTTATGAATTCAAGGTAGGCTCAGTTTTGAACTTGAAAGGTTGTGTGCTTTAATTTAAGAATTTTTTAAATAAAAAAAATACTCAAGCCACTTCCGATGGTTCTTCCAAGGAGGAACAAGGCCAATGATCTCCAATTGAGCATTGTGTGAAATCAGTGATATATTTGGGGAGCTCTGGGGCTCGGCAAATAAATTTATGCGCATAACCTTCCCCGAATCCTTTGAAATAGATTGGGGCGGCTGATTTTGGACGAGATTCCTTTCCCAGAAGATAAAGCTAAACGTCAAATTATTCAAATGTTAGAAAATAATACATTTTAAAAACAAAATTAATTTGATATACCTTTTTCCCCAAGTCAAATGGAATGACAGGATCATCAATAGCATGGAATATAAAGATTGGAATGTGAATATTCGGTAAATGTTTCGTGCTATCAAATTCAATATCATTTGTGGTCAGCGGTTGTACAAAGATGTAATCAAAGAAGGGCATATATCTCCAAAGCTAAAAGAATCAACATTTAAATTAAATCCAATCCAAAATTTGGAGATTATGCTACAAATATTACAGATGAGAGAATATGCTCTCGAACTTCTTCCCCAAGAGATGTGAATGGAGCCTCAAGGAATAGACCTTTTGGAGGCCTTCCTCCAAGGCAGAGGTTGGACACGAGGTGAGTAGAGACTCCACTCCCGAGGGAATGGCCCCACATGAAAACTGGAATCTGCGAAGAATTTCCAAGAATATTCTGGACCCAATTATACACAAGAGTTCCATCAACTATGCAGCTTGTTTCAGATGGAGGGATTTCAGTAGAATCCTAAAGAATTAGGAAAGAGCATAAGATTCTTTATTTTTAAAAAATAAAGTGATCTTACGGCATATCCTCGATAATCGAACGCAATCACGTGGAAATCCATCTTTTGTAGAATGACATAGAGCTCCTTGCGATGTTCTCCAGCCCTAGACCCAGAATTTCCATGTAAGTAAATGAGGATCGGCTTTCCACTACTTCGGAGCGACTCATCCCAATAGGAACTCGCCTTTCCTTTTGATCCATCAGCAAGGCTTGATGGTAAAAGATGCCAAACGCCAATCTTTTCCGTTGGAGATGGATTTAAATAGAAATTTCTTCCTCCGAGCAGACCTTGCGTCTCGGGCTTGTCAAAATCCACATCCGCAGGCCATCGAACTTTAATGGAAATTCAATTTTTAATTTAAAAATTGTTTGCAAACAAAAAATTCTTACCAAAAGGTAGAAATACAAGATTCCGCTGAACGGAAGCACTAAAGTGGAAGAGGAGCGGGATGAAAAGATAGAGGAGTAGGGTTGCTCCGATGGCTATTTTGAATCCAAAGTGTAATTGCCTGCAACACCGTTTACAACAATTAGTCATTCTTCTTCGTTTGGTGCGACACAATTTGCTCAATTTCTCAATTATGTATATTATTAGAATGAAGCGGCAACAATAATTCTGTAGATTTATCTGAATTATAAGTAGTTCTACTAGCTCGCATTTTTAGAATCAGAGAGATAGTATATGATTAAGTCTAATAGAATTCAAAGGGTACTTTTTAAAAATCGTGAGAAAAAGGTGTTTAATAAATCTCAAAATTCAGTCCAAATGACGAACTGCAAAGGGAAATAAGTTGAATTTTTTCACAGGATTTTTGCATAAATATTCCCCAGATTAATTCAAATTGTTTAATTGACACAAATGGGAAATGCCAATCTATGGATTTTCTTCCAAGCTGTATAAATTTTGGAGTGTAAATATTGTAAAATTAATATTATTAAAAAAAGGAAGTCTGCGGTGTTAAACACCACAGACTTCACCTTCAAATCTGTTTAATTACGTCCAAAATAAAGCAAAAATCTAAAAGTAAAT
Organism: Megalothorax incertus; assembly: GCA_036507255.1. NCBI lineage: Eukaryota > Metazoa > Arthropoda > Collembola > Neelipleona > Neelidae > Megalothorax > Megalothorax incertus. Next base: position 5,878 of record JAAZTK010002236.1, read on the forward strand.
AGAGAAATGTGCAAACTAAACCTGAGAAAGAAATAGCATATCCAATGCACAGTAATATCGACAAAAGTCAATCTGTCTGTACTCTAAACTCTAAAGACCTAATTGATAAAATCCCAATAGGTCGGGAAAGATAATTCAGATAAGCACGCAACTGTGCATGGAATGAGCATTGCCCCTTCATTCATTGATTTCATATTGTAATAAATAAATATTTTTTAAAATTGACTTACATTTCATAATACCAAAGGAGGAGGATCGTGGTTAAAAGGACAGTGATTCCCGTGAAGACAACTCGTAGCGGAGTGACCCCCATTTTCGATCAAATTGTAGAAAAAATATAACAGAGCTTGTTGGAGTGTCCGTTCTTGACTGAAGTTAATCTGATTTTGAAAGATGATTTGATATTGCAATGATGAGTAATTTCAAAATGGCTCAAGTTTCCTGATCCTCAGGGTCAGCCCAAAATGTCTTGCATTAATATGACGTCTTTATTGGTTAATATTCTCAGCTGGATTCTACAAATGTGACAAAGAAAGTTATCTGAATTAGATTGCGATTTAATAATAGCTGAGTAAATACTTTTGATGACATGATTCACTGTAATTTGGGTTTTAAAAATGCAGTATAAAAGTCGTAAATAAAGCTCAGCACTACCTACTCAGCTCTGTACATTTACAAGTATAGATCTGTCATAAAAGGGGGAAAAGGATATTGTAGACTTTGACCTTTGTTTTATCGCATTTATGACGAGCCAATCTCGGCGAGTAATGAGTTTTATGAGTTTAAATTTTAAAGTAAACAACCCTTTTACATAAGGATTAGGTAGCTTATAAATACTTTATGGCCTTTAAAATTTTAAAAATCCCAATAATATACTACTCCTCAAATCTCAAAAACAATGGAAAAGTTTTACAGTTTTAAGCTCATTCTGAAATTGTATACATAATACAATGCTATTTAATGTTTATGTATTTTAAAATTAAAACCTTAATTATTAATTAATCAAACAGTGCAGTGCAGTGCAGCCAAATTATATGGGATGATAATGATATTTATATCCAAATTAAAATGATTTTGATTTAATTTAGAATTACCATCAAATACAGCAACCAAAATATGTCAATCAGTGTGAAATGGTATTAATTAATTAGGCAAACGTTTTTGAAACGTTACGAATATAATTAGATAAGAAATCAATTAATGTATTATAAATATTGCATAAATAATTTACAATTTTAAAATATACTACAACTTACGAAGTGTATTCCTTGCCATAAGATGAGAATCGTTCGGTTCTTTCTCAATTAGCAGCTTGACCTCGTCCGTGTCACCGATCTGACAATTTTAAGTGGAGTTAATTAGGCCTAATTAGGTGAATAAATTAATTAAAGGCAATTTAAAGGGAATTAAGTTTAAATCGACTTTTACTTTTGAATTTTGAACTGACCTATATTTTGCGAAAATGGACAAATCTCAATTCAAATCGCGAAGAATTTTTATTTTGAGATTTGCAAAGTTGCAAAAAAATACCAATTTTTGGCCAAAATAATTAGAATTCAGTTAATTGGGATTGAGGACGGCGACATCAATTACCATCTGTTCACCCGTCGTAATTGATTAGGTAATAATTTTATGGCAGCTAAATTCATTTTATCATTTAAAAAAAAATTTATCGGCATATTTGTGCTTTATTTCAGGTCAGAATGAGTACAGCTTCACACTTCCTTAAACAAGGATTTATTAATGCACCTCTCGCGAACGGGATTGGACGCTTTGTGTTACAATGTCAGCGGATTACAGTAAAGTTTTGTAAATCCTCCGGGTCATGTCTTGGTGTGAGAGAGTTTATAGAGTATGATGCTGTTGACTTTGCTAGGAGAAATCCTCAGCTTGTTCTCTACTTAAAACCTCGAAGACATCGGTCACCAATTGCTGTCGCTGAATATCGTAAGTTTAAAAAACCATTGTACTTTTTAGTTTTTATAGCTAATTCAATTAGCCTAATTGTTATTAATTTTTCTGCAGTAAATGGCCATCGAGAATGGATGAATCTACACATGTTTTCCAGGGAAGAAGTAGGGAAATGGTTAGAGATGCTTAGGTCTTCTTCAGGGACGGGTTTTATGCGTTACAAAGTCTACCAAAAAACCGCAAATCCTTCAATTCAAGGCCCCTGGAACCCCTTTGTTTATACACCTATGGAGAGGAATATACAAGAATTCCCTTGTGTAAGTTCTATTTCAAATTTCAAATTCTACAGGAATCAGATGAGAGTTACTTATACATTTTTTCTATCTAATTGCAGAGCGATATGAAAGATCCAAGACTTATTGAGGATACAGCGACTGAATACATCCTGGATCGATTTGGAAAGGAGTCAGGGTTCAATATTGACAATATTGAGGGAGGAGATGAGGTGAAAGTCGGCGAGGAGAATGCTCAGAAATCTGACAAAAGCTCGTAGTCATTTTTACAAAAAACTAGTGTTCTTTAAAAGTTTAAAAATACAGACTTTATTAAAATCGCGTAATTTATTAATATTTTTTATGACTATTACTTAACTTTAGGTTTGAACTGTTAAAGCCGTGTTAGTAGAAATTGTAAAATATAAAAAATTAAAATCTTTGCAAAAAAGTATCCAACTTTTGCCACCAAATTGTATTCCGTTTTTGCTCAAGTCTTCATTATACAAAGATTAATAGTCCCTTATATGAATTTAAATTGTCCAACTTGGCTATAATACATGTTTGAATTATAGGAAGAAAGACAAGGATGGAACTCAAGGCTTCTTTTTAATTAGCTGGGTCATCTTTGGCTTTAGACATATCTGTCCCTCATTGTTCCCCACTCCGATTTCTGATTGGCATTTTGAACACGAAACCTATTTGAATTTCAAAATATGATTCAATTTAGATAAAATATCAATTTGAAATAGGCAAACCTTAAGAATAGATGTAGAATTGGATTCTAATGAACTTTTAGGACTGTTTTCACATGGGATTAGGTTAACTCGATCTTTGTCAATAGGTTTTTCAAAGCACAAGAGCTTTCCCCTATTTAGAAGTTCCATTTCTCTAATTTTGAGACTTACATTAGCTGCTCTAAGCATTGAGGTTGTATTAAAAAGTTCCAGACCACATTTCCTACAGGAATAAACGCCGAAACACGTGTATGGAGGGATTTCTGGAGGATTTGAGCCCATATTTCACACAATTTAAAATATTTGAAACAATTTTAATGAGAGGAAATGAGTAGAAACTTCAATTTACAGGTGCATGATTCGAGCCTAGAGTCTAGAGAGCAAATGCATTAAAAACAATTGCCTAAAGGGGTTACTTTTATATGTTTGCATGCATTTTGAAACCGGTTTAATCATCAGGTTGGCCACTTTCGTGTTATATTTCTTTTGCTTCGTTTCATATATCCGTATATGAAACGAAGACCTTTTATTGAACATAGCCCACCTTTCTCATGAATCTAATAGCAGTGGCATATCATATCAAAAGATATCATTTGGTTCAAACTGCCCCCTCCTCATTCGTGTTTAATCGAGGGGGGTTATCAATTATTCAACGTGCACAATGTCAATTGATTGGCTATCTTTGTCCATAGCAAACAGATTATGTTTACCTAAAGGGCGGATCTATTGTAGTTATATTTGTAGTATTTGATCTTAGCTTAGCTCAATTAACATGCTTTCTGGAAGGAAAAAATCTTAAAATATGGCCTGGATTGAAGCATTTAACGAAGTTAAAGAAAAGGTTGGACCCCTCCTTCATTCCCTTGCGGAAATAATCAAAAGTGTTCTCAGAATCATTGTCATCCCCTACTCTCTTATATGTAGGTTTGCAAATGAATGTCATTATGTGATATGTCATATCAAAATTAATAAAAGTTAATATGGACAAATTTAAAATGCTTATGATATGAACCCACAAATAGGTCTATACTTCGTAATTTTCTGGACGAACCAATACACGGAATCTCTTATCCTTTCCGGACTGGTAGCCCTCGTATTTGGTGGGGTTGTATTCTACGGCCTTTATAGGTTTGTTCTCCAGCGAGGTCAACAGACTGTCACAGCCTACGTTGCAGACGAGAGGGGAAATATTATCCAAATACAACACCCTATTCCAAGTCTTAAAATAGGAGGAGGAATCTAATGTCACTCGCAGGAGAATCGCTGAATAATCCAGGGGAAGCTCTCCTTCGAATCGACCCTAATCAATACTACGAGGAGACTGGAACTCTCAAGGAGCGGCTCTTTGGAGTATTTATGGGGTTTGTCCTCATCGTATTTCTCCAACCACTCATTCATGTCGTGTCATCCTTCTCCTATCAATGGATCAACTATCTCCTACCACTAATTGCTATCCGATTCCTCTACGGATTTTTCCTATATCTTTTCAAACTATTTTATAATCTGGCTGATGATATTTAGACTAATGCAATGATAAATTAATTTCATATACTAGATCCTACAGCCTTGTAATTTGAATTAAAATGAAGAAAACAAACCGGAAACTGAGCTTTTTCAAAAATTAATCAATCATGAACCAGTTTACTTCACATTGCAATTAATTAACCGCTTAACAGAATATATTTTGTAGGTAAATTATAAAACTGTAAAACAGGTTCATTTCGTCGCTGCTTTCTCCTTCTCTTCGCTCTCCTCTGCCTTTAGCGTTCTTGTGTAGATTAGTTGGGCACGGTGTTTTACTACTCGGCGGATCATGCCTGCAATTAAAACAAGTACAATTAAATGACAAAATTCAAGCTATGAAATATTCAAATAAATTCATTTGCATACCCTTTTGAAGGAGTTCCTCGAGAGCACGTCTTGCCAGAGATCCCCTAACCTTTAACCTTTCGCTAACCACGGATGGGGTGATTAATTTGTAAGCTGGAACTTCCTTCAGGAGCTTATCGTAGGTACCCTTGTCAAAAAGGACTAAATTGTTTAACTTGTCACGGACCTTTCCTTTCGACCACTTCTGCAAATGGGCACAGAAAAACAATTATTAAAATTAAATCCTCCCCAAATAAAATACATAATTTTAACTAGATATTCCATGTATATTATTAAACAACAATTAATTAATTAAATGTCAATACGAACCTTCTTTTTCGCCTTTCCACCTCCTCCTCCTTCCTTCTTCTTTGGGGTCTTGGCCGGTGTTTTAGATTTTGTATCCTTCTTGGGCGCCTGCAAGAAAAAAACACAAATTAATCCGATCAATTCAATACCGGCCAGCACGATGGACAACAATTTGAGGGGATATGTCAACTAATTGACCCTTTAATTAATTAAATTTGGACTTACCATGTTGAGAGTACGGCAAAATGGCTGAACTACTAGCGCATGGAATCGTAAATCGTGCGCCTAAAACTGTATAGTATCGCCCCATACCTATATTGCATTTCTCACATTCTCACATTGATCCTGAGTTTGATTAACATTCAGGATCAGTATCAATTCTTTCCCTAATTAATTTAAAACTAATTAGCCCATGCTATATACCTAATTAAGAATTAATATGTAATCTAGCCCTTTATAATATGAAATCAAATGCAGGAGCAATGAGAAATGAACAAAAACGACAAAATACAAACGGCAGTTCTTTGTTCAAAACTTCAAAGATTAAAAATTCATTTTATTTTTAATTCATCCAATTTTAAACCAAAGAATACAGATTAAATAAATTCGTAGGCTTTGTAGGAATAGGAATTTAATTATTGGTTATAAACATAAGTGGCTGCACATTTGCCGCAGTAATGTCTATCCTCCATTGA
>JAAZTK010002237.1:0-11670 GCA_036507255.1 Megalothorax incertus
ATACACGAGCAGTGTATACATCATTAATGCATGTTGTTAGTTTAAGAGTTACACTTGTTCATGAATTCTCATTATTATTAGTGGAATTATAGTATGTAGTATGTGGGTTTGAGGGATTTGTGGGTTTGTCAAATCAGTCGATGGTATGTAATTAGTGGAATGAATTTGAACTTGCTAAAAACTTTGTTCCTTCTCTATTTTCCAGCAGCCCAATTCAGAAATTACTTATGCTGAGCTGAATTTGGGGAACACATTGGAGAACACGTCCACGGGGAGTGTTGGAGGCTCTTCAAATTCATGGTCCACGATAGAGAGGAAAAGGAGAAGAGTTCCAAACCTTATTGAGGAACCACCCTATCCTGGAATGGTAGGAGTTGTAGGAGGAGGACAACAGTCTGTAATTTATGCCACGATAGATCATAGTAGAAGAACAAATGGGGATGCACACCAAATCCATGCCCTTCCAGGACCTCATCATCAACTTCAACAGCAAAGAGAAATTGTCTCTGTCCGTACACCTCTCCTAGTTAATTCTCAACAAGAAAGTTGCGTCTAGTAAATACTAATATATTGATATGCTCGTTCATTCGCATACAAATTATAATTACTGATATTAGCGTACAATATGTTTAAGTAGAATATATATATGTAAATATTATATAGAACTAACTTGACCCTTGAAAATATAATTATATAAGCCAAATAAAACTGAATCATTTTATATGCCAGTATATAATGTACCAAAATAGGGAAATGTGCAATCCTTTAAAAAAATAGGATAATAGGATAACTTGATTGAAAATTATCCCCGATCGTTCCAGGCTTCAGCTTTGCGGCTATGTAATCCTGCGAAGCAGCGAATACCGATATATCCTCTTGCTTAGGGAAAAATATTAATATTCTTAGGAATATATTCAGGAATATTGAAAAAGAAATGATAATATTAATGAAAATTAATTGTCATTATTTGATCTGTGATCTCCTAAAGTAAATCCTACTTATATGCATATATGTAAGATTTTGCCTACCCTTTTATCTTCAAAATGACAAATTATTGTATAGTCTAATTTAAATTTTTAATTAGTAATACAATCCTAATCCTGTATGTTTGTATCTGTATGTATAGCGCATTTCTGTAATTCACTGAATTTCAGAATCTGTAAAAATATTATTAGTAGGCTATAATATTATACCTACCATATTAGATAAATGAGTGTCAATGAATCTTGTCAGAAGAAAAACTTTTTATATGAATTGTCTACCTACCTACTTAAATTTTTAAACGATTAATTAGTATAAAAATAAAATATATATCAACCTAGCTGTAATTTAATATTCCTACGATATATATTATAGTTAAAGATAACGCTCCATTTTGTGTGTAAATTAATTTTAGAGAATAAATGAAAACAAAATTTTTAAAGAATCAATGAAATTCAATCTCTAATTTATACATAACTCAAAAAGTCTAATCCCCAGACCTAAAGACCGAATTCCAAATCGACGCTCATTCACGAATCACAGGTAAGATAGGAATATTAGAAAAAGGATTCTGGAAAACTATTTTGATCCAATAAATTATAAAGTACAACTGTACAATATTGATTACGATAATACGAACTGGTAAATATCTGTATTCAATCTTTAGAATATTTTATTTACATGAAATATGACTAATAAACAGTAAGTTTACATACCTAATGAACTTGAATTTCTTAATTCTACTAGGATGCCAATTAGACTTTTTTTTATAATTTGCTTCAATTCAGAGTAATTAGTCGTGAATATGGCTCTCCAATTTTTCCTTACGGTGGATTTCCTTCCATTTGGCGATATTTTCAGGTGTTCGGGCTGCAAGTTTAATAAATTACAGAAGCATTAATATTAAAAGTCGATTCATAATTAAAAAGATATTCTAATAAAATCAAATTCAATTACCCTTTTTTTGAATCCACCAAAATATCGGAGCACTGCAAATAGTTCCATAAATCCAGTATCGGACAATCCAAACATTATTAAACTCCCACCAAAAAGGATACTGTCTGATTTGGGCTATTAAAATGAACAAAAAATAATTTTAAAACTTAATATGAGCATCATTAAAAATTAGAATCAAATAATTACCAGCCAAAGTATAGGGATATTTCATAGTCCTTTCCGTTACGGCAAAAAGTTGACCTCCAGCTGTTTTTCCTCCTTGTGAAGCCACCGCCTTTCCACCGGCTTCCGCCCTGTTAATTTTAAGAAATAATTATTAATTACACAAAATAAAAACATGTTTTAATGGACTATTAAATTATTTGAACAATAAATTGCGAATTTTGAAAATATTCTATTTCTGACAACTCTCAAATGTTAAAATACGGGATTTGCTTACATCTTTTTCAAAGAATTCATTTCTTTGAATAATTAGCGACCTCCCTTCCGGTTTTTTGTGTCAAAACGAGTCAAAAATCAAAAATCTTCTGATTTTGCAAAATTTTGAAATAAAACTTTTCAAAATTTTTGCTGGGACTAAACACAGTGTCAGGTGATACACGAAGGACTATATCCTGTCAGAAAATTCAGGCTGAATTTTTAATATTTTTAAAGTCCGTAAAATTGTCTAAAATTTTGATAATTTGGCGAGATAATTAGCAGAGAATTAATTGGAGAAGGATTGTCAGAGGATTTCTGATTGAATTGCAATTACGATTGAGCCCAGCCGCTGTAAACGAAGCAAATTAGAAGAGGTAAGAATTTGGTGTTTTTGTTTTGCATAAAATGCGCTTTTATTTTCCTTGTAAAATTCCATTAATAATTTTAAAATTTTTGTACAGATGACCCACGTAATTAAATTACAAAGCTCGGATGGGGAGGTGTNTTTTATTTCCTTGTAAAATTCCATTAATAATTTTAAAATTTTTGTACAGATGACCCACGTAATTAAATTACAAAGCTCGGATGGGGAGGTGTTTGATGTCCCTGTTGCAATTGCCCGATGTTCCCTAACTATCAAAACCATGCTCGAGGATTTGGGCATGGAGGATGGTGAGGAAGAGGTCATCCCCCTCCCTAATGTCAACTCGGCCATCCTTCGTAAAGTCATTGCTTGGGCTCAGCATCACAAGGTATTCATTTTGTCACATTTATTATAATTTGCATTTTGTAAAGACTCGTCTGAAATTTAAATTATGTATTCATTATTTAAATTAGGACGATCCCGTGCCAGCAGAGGATGACGAGAATAAAGAAAAAAGAACAGATGACATTACAAGCTGGGATGCGGATTTCCTTAAAGTCGACCAGGGGACCCTTTTTGAATTAATTTTGGCTGCAAATTATTTGGATATTAAAGGACTTTTGGATGTCACCTGCAAAACAGTAAGATTTGTATTTTGTATTGGATTCTTATTTTTTACAAGTTTTAAATTGCTGATCTCTAAAGGTTGCAAACATGATCAAAGGAAAAACACCAGAAGAAATCCGAAAGACCTTTAATATCAAGAATGACTTTACTCCAGCTGAAGAGGAGCAAGTGCGAAAGGAGAACGAGTGGTGCGAGGAAAAGTAAATTAATTAAATGTACATCTAATTCTAGTAGGCTTAAAATCGTAAAATTAATTAATCTCTCGTAAAATCTGTATAATTATTAATATTGTCATTTATATTGTCAAATCCCCAATTTCATAAGGACAAGATAATTTTAAAAAGGGTACAATTTGTAGTACACCCAATTTAAATTGATTTAAGGTCCAAGGATGCCCAGATAGACCCAGAGTTTCATAAAGACTATGATAAAACAAATATAACACTAATTAGTTGTATAGTAAATTCAGTGAATAGGTCAAAATACACAGAATGTTAAAAGAAGAAATTAGAATTAATTACCCAACTTTACATTGTTTCAAAAACAAATGCTTATAGCATATCAATGATAAGATGTCATACATTAAAAGTGTCAATATAATCTTTTTTACACGCAATAGAATATTATAAATATCTTTTGAGGAATTGAGGATCTCTACCTTAATCTTAGGATTAATATTAAGTTAAAATTACTTACCCAAACTGGCCAAGGGTATTTTTGATTTTTAGTTAAGAGTTAATTAACCTGATGATTAGAAATAATCACTATTAATATCAGTTTACTCTCTATAGACTAATCCTATATTACGGAATAATTGATAGGATCATAGGATGCTAAAATCACACAATTATTGTAAAAAAAATATTCCTCGTACGACTTCTCCATTTGCAAAATACAAACCTGATTATTTTACCTTATTTTAATAAGTATTAGTAAGAGGTCTGAGTTTGACAGAACACAGTGTAATTTAACACTATAGTCGATGCACACACAAAAACTTCAAGAATTCGAACGGGTTACTTTCAATTTTTATTATAAAGGGTTTTTGAATGATGTTATTTCATTCAAATTTTGTGTAGATAATAGTTAAATGAATACAGGTGAATACTACTAATATTTCAGTAAATTCTAGAATTAATAATATTGTGGTTTAAAGGAAAGTTTTTTTCTAAATAAAATTAGGTATACAACTTTGGAGGAATCTACCAAAAATTAAATAAAAAATTTAATCTTTCATTTCTATTTTTAAGTAATTGTATATAAATAAAAACAGTAATTAAAATCGCAATTATAATATCGTAGTCTTTCATGTCCCAATTCTACCTCGTAGTCTTACAACTTCTACATAAGTATTTGGTCATCAAAGGGTTAAAATCCCGTTAAACTTGAACTAAAGGCTTAGGGGTAGATATTACTAAGAATAATAATGATTAGACTTGAGTAATTTTAATTTATTGAAAAAAATAAAATAAATTCAAAACTTCCAAGTCGCGTCACATCAAAAACGGTGTAGCATATAAAGGCCTAAATGTAGCGCTATCGCACAAAATACAAACCGCATTTTGATCGAAAACTTTTTGCAACTTTACCCGTTACCGAAATCTGAAAATTCGGTAGTTTGTTAATTTTGTATTTAATTACTAATTAGGATATAATATTAACAAAAGTACAGACTAATTAAGCATTGCATTTTGAAGGACATCACGTCAACTCGTCAGGTGGGAGGATTATTGGATTTTTAAAAAGGTAAAGATATTGAACTTGTGCTTCTTTTTTTATTCATTTTAAATCCTTTGACAACTTTAACTAATTACATTTAATTATCCCCAATTATTCTCAGGGCGGTCTTTGGAGGATTTCAAGACCAAAATGTCCACATAATTCCGAGTCTGGGGTTACAGATTTGCCCTCGTCACCTCCCCTCCGTTTAACAACTAACTTGACATGGGAGTTCCAGCATTTTTCCGATGGCTCACAAAAAAGTACCCCTCTGTAATTGTCCATTGCATTGAGGATAAGGTAAATTATGGTGGTATCTTATTTTTGGTGTATGTTTAATTTGGATTTAATTGAATTTTTAGCCAAAAGTCATCGATGGAGTTAAAATTCCACCAAATACACAGGAACCGAATCCAAATGGGATTGAATTCGACAACCTGTACTTGGACATGAATGGTAAACATTTTATTAATTTAATATTATGTCTGAAATACATTTTTACATTCAATTTTATTGTAATTAAAGGCATCATTCATCCATGTACCCATCCTGAAGACAAGTAATTGACAAACACTTCAAATACACATATTCTAATAATTTATACTCATTTTTTAAAATTTGCTAAATTCCAGGCCAGCCCCCAAGGATGAGGAAGAGATGATGATTGCAATTTTTGAGTGCATTGATCGAATTTTCCGCATTGTTCGCCCCAGGAAAGTTTTGTACATGGCTATTGATGGAGTGGTAAGTTTAATCTAAATCTTTTAAATTGTCGTTTCATCTCAATTTGTTTAATCCCTTCTAAAGGCACCCAGAGCCAAGATGAATCAGCAGAGATCTCGAAGGTTCAGAGCCTCAAAGGAGAGTTACGAGAAACTCAAGGAGTTGGATCGAGTTCGAGAGGAACTTGCTGCACAAGGTTGTGTCCTCCCACCTGAGAAGCCAAAGGGCTCTCATTTTGATAGCAATTGCATCACACCGGTAAACAAAATTACCTATAAGGCTATATCCAAAGCTCTTTAATTAATTTACTTTTTAATTTTCAAAGGGGACTCCATTCATGGATCGTCTCTCAACTTGCCTCCACTTTTACATTCACGATCGGCTCAATAATGATCCGGGTTGGAAGGGGATTAAAGTTATCCTCTCCGACGCTAATGCTCCCGGAGAAGGTGAGCACAAGATCATGGATTACATTCGCCGTCAGCGAGCTCAACCGGATCATGATCCAAATACAAAGCATTGTCTTTGTGGAGCTGATGCAGATCTAATTATGCTTGGACTCGCAACCCACGAACCTAATTTTACAATTATTCGTGAAGAATTCAAACCAAACAAGCCTCGACCCTGTGATCTATGCGGACAATTGGGCCATGAGTTGAAGGATTGCTTAGGAATCGAGATGGAAGTCCCTGAAGATGGTGGACCTCCTCCAGTCTTTGCCGCTGAAGTTGAATTCATTTTTGTTCGGCTTAATGTGCTCAAAGAGTATCTGGAAAAGGAGCTGGAAATGCCAAATCTCCCATTTCCTTATGATTTTGAACGAGCCGTGGATGATTGGGTATTCATGTGCTTTTTTGTGGGCAATGATTTCCTACCTCATCTACCCTCGTTAGAGATTAGAGAGAATGCTATAGATAGACTTGTAACACTGTACAAAAAATGTGTGTACAAAACGGGTGGATTTCTAACGGATTCAGGACTTGTAAATTTGAATCGTGTCCAGCTAATTATGTCTGATTTGGGAGAGATGGAAGATCAGATATTCAAGAATAGGCAGGAAAATGAATTAAAGTTTAAAGCGAGGATGAAGGCGCAAAAGAAGCGTAGAGGAGGTTATGATGCAAATTGCTATTCGCGTCCCTCGTTTGTTCCTCAGGGTCAGTATGCTCCAAATCCTCTGGGACAAAGACCGAGTCCAATCTCTGGGCCACGACAAGAAGCAATTTCAATGAGGCAAATGAATATGCACACTTCAACAGCGAATAAAGCCGCAGCAGCAGCTCTAAAGTCTTTCCTCCGAAGTGATGAAGAGCCCGACTCAGGGCTAAGTTTGACAAATTCCACCCCAGACTCTACTCCGGAATCAAGTCCTATTCTTGGCCGTGGACTAAAAAGAAAAGCTCCAGAAGACTCGGATGAAGAAGAGTCCAATGACGAGGTCCGCCTATGGGAGGAGGGAGCTAAAGATCGCTATTATGAGTCTAAATTTGATGTGGCTGCGGATAATATTGAATTTAGACATGAAGTTGCAAGGCAATACGTCATAGGGCTTTGCTGGGTTCTCCGATATTATTATCAGGGATGTCCATCATGGAAATGGTACTTTCCTTACCATTATGCTCCATTTGCTTCTGGTAATTAAATATAAATATTTATTTTTTAAGCATGGATTTTAGATTTAAAATTAAATTGCATTTATTTTGCTTTTAATTTAGATTTTGTCAATGTTGGAGACGTTGACATAAACTTTGAAAGGGATACAAAGCCGGTAAATAATCATATCTGCAAAATTTCAAATCCAAATTTTATATAAAATGTATTTACATGTTAAAAATGATATTATTTTCAGTTTGATCCTTTACAACAATTGATGGGAGTCTTTCCAGCGGCAAGCCGTAAGGGATTTGAATTTACATTCTGAATTTACATAATTATTATATTTAGTTTAATACGAATTGCAATTTATTTCAGGCTCCCATGTTCCAGACCCATGGGCTGAGCTAATGGTGAATCCGGTAATTTTTTAAAAACTAGCCAATTAAGACAAGTTTTAAAATGCCTTTAATTTTTTTAGCAATCTACGATAATTGACTTTTATCCGGAAGACTTTCAAATTGATTTGAACGGGAAAAAATTCGCTTGGTAAGTTTGAAATTTTGTAAATGTCCCGAGAGAGATTGAATTTCATATTTGGATTTTTTTTTAAATTTTAGGCAAGGAGTTGCCCTACTTCCATTCGTGGATGAAAAGCGTCTCAAAGAAGCTCTAGCTCCACTTGTGTGCAAATTGACTCCTGAAGAAGGTACACTGACATTTAAAATGATTTATATTGAAAAATAAATAATATTTCTTTCCAGTAAGGAGAAATCAAAGGGGTGATGACCGACTTTACTTGAGCAAGGATCATTCAGGATTTGAATTCCTCAATGGGCTTTACGAGAATGAGTTTGACAAGGACAAGGATGTTGAGCTTGATGCAAAACAATATCAAGGGATGGGTGGGAAAGTTCTCATCTCTGAGGATATTGTTCCACAGCATGGGATGCTGAATTCTCCAATTGCTGGGCTAGAAGATGTTGTGGAAAATAAAGCCATTTGTGTTCGATTCCGCGATCCCAAATACGATCCAGACTTTATCTTCCCCGCTAGGAAATTGCCTAAAGCAAAGTAAGTATTTGGCATTTCTTATCGAGATATTTTTTAAATCGCATTTTTCTTATAGGAATCCTCCCTGCGTCTTGAGACCTGACAATATGACCCCAGAAGAGTTTAGTAATTGGCGTCCAACAATTGGAATGACCGCTCCCACACAGCGAGCGTATCTTGACGGTTCTGGACACCGTACCCTGGCAGCTGCTGGATATGATAGGGATTCTCCTTCTCATAGGGGTGGAGGGAGAGGTGGACATCATCAGAATCGCTTCCATCCGTACAATCAGAGCGATCACAGAAATTCTTATAATCAGCGAGGTATGAAACTAGAATTTTAAAGAATCTTGCTTCATTTCATATCTAATTTATCGTAGTAGTAAATAAGATAGGGCTTTATACGTTGCGGATACATATCCGTGCATATTGTTGTACGATACTAATCCTAAGCTATAAAAAGATCTGCTAAAATAATGTTTATTGAGATTAGCTCGCTTGAGTTCATTTCATTGGGAAGCCCAAGAAAACTCTAGTTTTTCTATCCGTAAAAAAGCGAAATACCTCGTAATCAATGAGAGACGAATGTAGGTATACTACGAGTATAATTTCAATAGGATGACTGTTGGGGCGAACGAAAAAGAATAAGAGATTTAATGAATCGAGACTGCTTTGTAAAAGCTCACTGCTCACTCTTATCCAATGATCCACATTTCTTTATAAATTAGATTGAAAAGTGTGGTTTGCTTAGATAAATTCATAGAATTTTCATTCATTCAAACCAAATAATTTACATGCACCTATACGTGTTTGTAGGAGCTTAGAAATTGAGATCCTAATAATGCTGTCTGAATGAAGACGTTTTGATAAACATATTTTGACAAGGGTACATTTGAACATGTTTTAAAAAAGGACTCACGTCTTATTTATTTTGAATTATTCGGATACCCATGTACGATATGTTGAGTACCCGTGCCCATTGCTCCTTTCCCTTTCTCAATCTTATCTATTTCATCGCTGCTGCCTCTTTATACTGATACTTCCTGAGCACCCAATTTCTTTACATTTCACTTTCAAGTTTTCACGAGTGGATTTTTCAATTTTTTAAATGGGAATGTTTGCATATTTCATAAATTCATATCGATACAAGGTAAGTATCGTCTGTATATGCCTCCTTAATTGATCCAGGTAGTGGGAACATAAACGATGTGAAATTGAATTATTAATGGGAATTTATCGAACAAATTGTGAGGTGCTATATGAGTGGTAAATGATCATAATGGAATATATAGCTCTGGGCTGAGAAGGTTTAAAAGGTCCACACACAAAGGGGGGACTATTGGTGTGAAGTGGGCGTGAAATGTGGAATGATATTTTAATTTTAAAATGCTATTCGAGCGTGTACAAGACCAAGGGGAGCCCCTGTATTTATGAATAGGAACATGGATATGGTTGGTTTAGGGAGGAACCGGGGAGGAATATTAGAGCGACTTGTCAATAAAATCAGCTGGAGCCTTATTGTGAAGTAAAGGGGGGGGACAAGTGGTCCAAGTTTTGTAATATCCACAGCAGGGTCCCCCCGTTCATTCCTATGAACTAAACATACGATGGTCCCCACCTCTTGAAGAAGTTCTCAGGCCCTGCATGTTTTTACTCTCATTTACTCATCATTGATTTCTGGGATTCTGGGCTCAATCAAAATCTGAATATTTCCTCCTCAGTATTTGGCCAGTGAATTAAAATGTGATTCTTTTACAATTGAGTCCTTGTGCCTTCACAAGAGTATGAATTTTCAAGTATCCGGACATTTTGCCTGATGAGAATTAAAGAGCAAATCTTTGAAAAATTCCAAAGCTCGAGAGTTGAAACTTGGTAGGGTTTCTTAACTTTTAATTCGGGGATTTGGTAATCGGATGAATTATTTCACAAGTAGGATTTATAAAAGAATAAAAGAATTAGCAAAGATTGTAGAAAAATGACATTTTGACTCGTTAAAAATGTTTAATGAAAGCTATGAAGTTCGATTAAGAATTTGAACGATTTTAGGAAATTTTAACGGGCGTAGATTTCTACGTAGGTTCGTAGATTTCCATTGTGAAAGGATTAGGATTAGGAAGTCTCATCTTTGGTTGTAGGGATTCCACGTGATTAGTTAAACCAAACACCATTTGCACCATCCGAGTAGGTATTATTGCGGATCAAGATGGGAGGAAAGGGGGGAGAGATTACTTGTTCTTTGGCGAAATGAATTATGCATCATCACAATCACACATTTTCTATTTACTCATTCGATCACCCTTTCTCATCCTCATCCTCCCCCATTAGATTCACAAATGGTTACTCATTTTCGACAGCGTTTATTTTGGCTGATGAAATCATTATGAAGATTTGTCTGAAAATAACCCTAGCCCTGGGTCGTTGCAAATCAAATCAATTGCGATTTGAGGGGATTTTATTGGGTTGTTTATTTGGTGGTGGTTTGAATTTTGGATTTGAATGAGAGAGAGGGTTAAAAAGGCGAAAGAATCAATTCAAATGATAAATTGTGCATTTGCCTCGTGCCGGGTTCAAATTAAAAATCGAACGTGACTTTGCGGGCCCTTTTTTGAAAAGTTTCCGGGGGTTTGGAAAACATCCCAGGTTTTTGATTTCATATATAATTTAGCTTGGAATATACTCGTGAACGGATATTTGTAGTAATTACAGGCGGGGAGAACTAATTAATTTGTGCTTCAAATTATATTTGCTCAACTCTCACTTAACGAAGACGGAACATCAAACAAGGCTTTTATGTTGAATAATATTGTATAATGAACGGGAGGGCCCGATTTATCGATAGATGCGAGTTTACCCTTAAAAACGAGATGCATTTTCAAATTGTATATAAAGTCTGATCTTCAAAACCCACTCTTGCTCCCCTTAAAATCTCATCCTGGGTTCTTCTTGAACCCCTTTCTTCTCCATTTTAAGTTGATCCTTGAGCTCCCTCCCTCCCAAAGTGGTTCTCTCCCTGGATTAGGAACGATTCATTCTTCTAATCTTAAGTCATCAGTGTGAATGAGAATTTTGCTGGAAAGTGGAAGGGGCACTTTTACTGAATGAGGTGAAGGGGCGCACCTGTAGAGATCATTTTCTTGTTTTGACAAAAACCCTTCATCTCGGATTATCCGTTCGACGAGACCCCTTATGTCTTGAGGACCTTTTAGGCTTGTGCTAATACTTTAACCTGCTTA
>JAAZTK010002238.1:0-11669 GCA_036507255.1 Megalothorax incertus
TCTAAACATTAATTTGAAATACATCTTGACAACGATTTTTTGGTTGTGTTAAAAAAATCGTTGTCAAGATGTATTTCAAATTAATGTTTAGAGACTTTTGTGTCACACTGTATAAGAGTTCAGTGTAGGCAATACGGATACCTGCATTTAAAATAGAATTCATATAAAAAAGGAATTTGAATTTATGAAATGTGTATTTCCCTTTCAGAATCTTCTGGCATTTCCCCTGAATGGAATTTTCACAAATATTTGGTGAATGGAAAAGGCGAGGTGGTTGCTAATTGGGATGGAAAGACCCCCATAGAGTCAATATTCAACAAAGTCAAAAAGACTATCGATATTAATTCCGGGAAGGTAGTAGATGATGGGAAAGATGATGAGGAGGTCACTGAAAGGGCTCAAACGGTCACCGAAGGAGACAAATCCGAACAGAATAAGGATGAACTGTAATATTTATCTTGATTAAGTCTTGTTAAAAACGTAAATATTGGATTATCCGATTATGCATTTTAAAATATCCATATTTTATAAATTCAATTATTGCTATTTCAGTTTTAAATATTTTCTATCTAATACAATATTTATTTAGGCATAAACATTTTGTAATACCTCTGATATTGCACCAGTACTTTACCCTTTACTTAGGTATGTATAATACTTATTAATTATGAATCTCATGTTCCATCCTTATAAAAACGTGTCTTACTTAAAGCTATTCATCAGGGTTAATGGGAAATAATTTATTTTGTATTATATTTATTGATATTTTTAATTTTTAATGGTGAAAGATATTTTATTCTTGATTATTTTATCTGGACATACTGATACATATTCCTATTTGATATAACAATTTAAGCATCACAATTAGATCTTTGAAGAATAAAATGATCATAAGTATTTAAACTTTTAAGATAACAATATATTGTACTAATTTATCCTCGATACATCGTAATGATGAGCGAAAGCAGTCTGGAATTGTAAGATAATTAGCTCATAAGTAAATAGGGAGCTGGCCAAGCTGATGAGGAATGATTTTGTTATGAGGAAATATCCGCAACATTCAATCCCAATCTCTCCCTCCTTTAGTTGGTTCACGAATCGCTCAATCTTTTTAGAATTTCAAATATTTTTTTATAAAAATTCTCAAAAACTCCAAACATTTTACCTCAAGGATTCTGAGCTCTCGTTCCAGATTTGTCGCATCATCTTTTATTGAAATAATTGGGTAATCTTGTACAATTTCAAGAGTTCTATTCATCTGTCAGTATTCATAAAATTAATTAAAATTAATTATAGCTTTATATAGGTCAAATTAATCATATGCACCTCTTGATGGACGAGCGCAGCGAAATACGCCGGATAAAATATCTTGAAAATCTGAAATATAATTTCAAGAATGTCCGCTGTCCGATTCGCCAAATGTTCTTCCGGTTCAAACATTCTCACATTATACCCGAGAAACATTGAAGTAAATAAATTGCCAATATCTCCAATAAAATTTGCCATCAAGATTGGGGAAAAAAGGTCATTGCAAAGCTAGAAATATTTCATAATATTTAAACTTTTCAAAATATAATATTTAAAATTTGAAAAATTTGAACCTGGATCAAATTAACGATTTCCTGATGGGATTCCCGAAGTTTTTCCAGCTCTGCAGTACCAATATCCATCTTTTCAATGACGCTATTCATTTGTCGAGTATATCTGGCCAGAATAAAAGACAAAATCTGGAAAAAATTCCGTCCAAACATTTTTCCAAAATCGCTAAATATTTCCGTTGTAAAAAGAATAAATCCTGATGCCAGTTTATGCGAGTTCCCCAAGGGGGAATTGAATTCTTCATCATATTTTTCAAAATACTCCCGAAATCCAATTCTAGGTTCCGTGGCGCTTAGGCCAACAGTATAATAATAAAATCCCATATCAGTCAACTCGATAAGGAAGAGTGAAAGTGTCAGGATATGTGCTTTGAAGAGTAGGTCTCCTTTTTTCCAAGTTATATCAACTTTCCGAAGAAGAAGCTCAATCCTTCCGCATTCCGACAGAAAAAACCCGATTCGGTCCGTGTAGAATGCCATGAAAATAATATTAAAGAGTCCATGACCGTAGAATAAGAGTTCCTTCAAGGAGAGGACAACGCCTTCGTGGATTCCAAGAAAAATATGCACAAATCCGATACATACAAGAAAAATATGCGCCAGAATGGCAATACATGTAAAAGCCCAATAGATATTTATATCTGAGGTGAGATTATTTCCTATAGGTGGCAGGCCAAATAGACGCGTAAGGCGTAGGAATGGCCAGATTGATGCGAAAGCTTCGGAATCTTTTTTTAATTGTTTTTCTTTCATTTTTATGCTTTTTTAACTAGAAGAAGAATCAAACTAATGCAAAAATAGTACATTATATAGATTGTAATTTCATTTTTCATTAAAAACTTTAAATTGAGCCAATTTCAAGGGGTTTCGTTAAAAAAAGTGACTTTATTGAATACAATTTTAAGATCTTAATAAAAGATTAGATGAGTTATTAAATTTAATGATAGCCTCCATATTTACTTGGAGGAGGAGGTGGGGCTGGGACGCAATATTTGTAGGAGCCTTTTGGTGGTCGGGGAGCGGCCTTTCTCGGTGACCCATATTTAGGTGGAGGACCATATTTAGGTGGAGGACCTATAGAATATATTCTAATTTGAAAATTTCAAATTTCAATTCGGAAACTAACCGTAAGCCGGGGCCGGAGCTCGGTATGGAGGAGGTCCTATCACAAACATCAAAATCAATCAAACAAAATAAAATTTGGATTTGATTAAAATAAAATATTAACCATAAGCTGGTGCGGGTGGGGCATAGGCAGGTGCTCCTATAAAACTGTGTAAATAAAATATTGAAGTTATCAAGTTAGAACTTACCGTAAGATGGCGCTGGAGGTGCATAGGCAGGAGCACCTTTAAACGAAAGATGAAACAACGCAAATTTTTAACTAGAGATTTTTTTGATAAAATCACGAAGATTTTTTACCATATGCGGGGGCTGGGGGACGATAAGGGGGAGGGCCTGAATGAGAATGATGTGACAATTGATGCAATGTCAATTTTTATTTAAATTTGTAAAATTTTACCATATGATGGCGGTGCGTAGGCCGGGGCTCCATAAGTTGATGCAGGTGGGGAATAAGGCGGTGGCCCTGTTTTGAATCAATCAATCAATTGCCATATTACTTTAAGATATTAACCGTATGCGGGTGCTGGTGGTGAATACGGGGGCGGTCCGTAAGAGTCATATACAGGCGGTTCCGATCCGGACATTTGAAGGGTTAAGGAAAATATGGCAAGATATTTCTGAAAAAAATTATGAAATTGTACTTTTTTGGTTAAAAATTTCTTTCGTTTTAAAAATTGAAACTTACTAATATATATGAATGGGTTTGAACTAGAAAAATCATAATGAATTTCTGTTAATTTTTATATCAGTTTTTCAGTATTCAATGGAACGATACTCGAGAAAGAATGAATATCAAATTAAAAAATTCAGTCCTTTATATATCCTCCAATGCAATGGTCGAATTTAAGATGTCTGACATTAAGAAATTCAAGGGGAAATGATTATTTAACAGAGGTGATTTTAAGAGATGACCAGGGCTAATTGAAAGTCGATGTTCAATAGAGTTTTTTAATGCAATACTGTACACCTAAAAGGATTCTCTCTGAAAAATAAAGGAAATGCATTCTTTGGTTAAAATATAGATGAAATTCTTAATTTCAGGCAAGCTCAAAATGTTAGAGCACAAAAACAAAATAAAACCAAAACCCAGATTCCTTGTTATTTGGTTAAATTGAAAGCGAATTGCGAGTTTACCGATATTATGATCAAGTTTATTACGATACTACTACAATACAATAATAAGTAATATCTAATACAATGCAATACAAGGTATGCGGATATATTCAAAGATGAAAATGGCACATTACAGTACTTTGTACCATAATCCTTGCAATCCTTTAAAAATTGTAACGAAAAAGATACAAAAATGCATTTCCTCGAATATAGGTAAACTAATCATAGAGGGTACACTGTCTGAGTTTAAATCTTAATGCAATGATATATAATATATTAATACACTTTATTAATCGTAATAATGGACGCCATTTAACAAAACTGTTTAAGGTTATCAGAAACCTTATGGAAATTATGTTCAAAATAAATAAAGAAAACACCCTACTTTAATTGATTCTGCCATATGTCAAATGATTCGAATGTACGGGTATTAAATTATGGTTTTTAATTAGAAACTGAAATAACTTAAATCCAACATGGTCAAGTTACAATTAAATAAAGTAAATCTCAACAATTCAAGCAAGGAGAAACAAGATTACATTCCGGATCAATGTTTGGAAATTTTTGAGGATGTCGTAGACGCCGACATTGAGGCAAACACTCAATTGGTAATTTTAGCTAAATAAAATTGTTCATTTCATAACTTTTACAATTTTTTTTTAAAAGAATGGGCGAAATTCAATATGGCGGAGTGGATTTGTCATCACTCTATTTCCATTCCTATTCTGGGGGATCCCATTCTACGAGATCCTATGCAGAGAATTTGACTTTACGATCAAAGATCCTGAGAAGAATTGCGAGATCCCATTGATTAGTCAAATTACTATCCAATGGTTTAAATATTTATTAGCTGGCACATCAATCTCTTCCTTTCCGAGGATCCTTTTAAATTCAATCCTTCTAATCTGGACTCTATTTCTGAACCTGATATTTTTCTCTTCATGGTTTGGCATCTTTAATCAGACATTGCTAATTGGGGAATTGGACGAAGAACGCTTAGCACGAGAAATTGAAGTCATTTATAACTTCCTTCCATTTATTTTGGCAATCGACTACTTTTGGCTATTTGGCTATAAGCTAAAGTCACTTTACAATCATTTAAAACCATTCGGATCAAAGGTGATTTTATTTCAACGGAATAATTGGGAATTCCTGGCCATTTATTTCTTAATTATTTCCATTCATATCATTCGGAATATCCTATATGATTTCTATCTTCGGCTACATAATTACGAGGTCAGATACGATTATGGAATGATAAAATATTGGGTGGGATATTCAAAATCAATCTTTATTACTTTAATGTTTCCACTCTACGCCAATATTTGCTGTATCATTTTGAGAAGGCATCGAATTCTGAACCGTTACATCAAGGATTTGACACGTTTGAGGCAAAAGGTTTCAATTGGTACCCTTTACAAAATAAAAATTGCATTTCGGAAAAACGCCGACCAAGTTTTGGAAATTAACCAAAATTTCAACACTATACTTTCAATTTGTATTCTTTACATACTAATTGGCGTCATTCCAGATATTTTTACAATCGCAATCAAAGCGCTGATGACCCTGATCTTGGTTTTACTTTTTGAAGCTTTTGCCGAATATTCCGAAGGGGATACTGAAATTAAATTAAATCGAAGCGAACTAACATTTTTTCAACGGGGTGCCATCAGGTTTCTCCAACTGGATAATTACGGAAATGCCACAATGAATTTTAATACAACTGATGCTTTTATTGATTTTAAATTCCCTTCAAGTCCTCCACTCGTTCGAAGTGTATTCTGGGCTATTTTGGAATTGTTCTTAAAAGTTCTGCTTATTTTAATCACAGTTCTCCTAACCCTCAAGGTCAACGACGAAGGACGGCGGATTAATATGATTTTAAATGATTTTACAACACATCAAAATGAAAAGGGTAATCTCGGAATTTCGAGGGAAATTTACCAAATGGTATGTAGTTTTTAAACTAATTGCATTTTTGTAAATTAATTTTTAATTTTGTAGTTCCGATGTCTCAAGTATTATATTCATTCCAAATTGGGGAAGCCACAATCAGCTCTACTTCGGATATCAATGGTGAATTTCATACCAACATTAGGAAGGAGACTTCATGGATATCACAATATGCATCTGTCCTAGGTGCAAAGACTTTTTTAAGGCTTTTTTATTAAGACTTTTTTTGATCTTTTATATCATTCCCTTATGGCTCCTATTCTATTCATCCTATTCATCATTTTTAAACTTTCTGCAAGAATTTTATTCGGGATTTACGAAACGGAAAAAGTAACGAGGCATTTAAAAAAATCATAATACAGATACAGTGTACAATATAAATTAGGTAGGTATATCAGTAAAAGTGAGAAATACTGATCTAATATATTACCTACAATTTTATATAAGGTATTTACATGAGTATAGGGCACTAGTAAACCACTTGAATTTAAATTTTAAAAATGCTAAAAAAAATCTATTTTAAACACGTTTAATTAAGCAATACATACAATATATTGTGTTATTAAACTCAAGGCAGTTTGGCTAATTAAAAATTGTCAATTGATTCAACAAACCCCAATTGTATAAATTATATTACATTACATACAGAGGTATCCGTATAAACATAGATCGTGTCAATTGTCAATTTGAATTTGGACCCTACAACCTTTAATTAGGTATTTAAAATATTTAAATTTTAAAACAGAATAAATATGCACATTTTAAAATTCAAACGAAAAATATACCCATTTATAATTATCGGAAAGCCTTAATTCCTGAAATAACAATGATTGACACAATTCGATTTCTTTGTAGTTTCCTTTTAAATCTAATTCTTTTCATAATTGTAATTCTATACATCCCTGGACTTAAGCCAGATATGACTTTTGAAGCATTCAAGTAATTAGTAATTTTTCATATTTTATACATGCAATTCCTAAAAATTGATTTTATTGTACCATAAAGTTTTCCACCAATTATTCATTTGGAACCTAATGCAATCCTCGACAAAGCTGAACCAATTTTAGATGGACAAATCATTGGTCCAGAAGGTAATTTATATTTTATATGGCCCATATAAATTACAAGTTCTTCATAATGCAATCTCTTAATTTGAAACCCCTAATTTAGGACTTGCATTTAAACCTGGGACGACTACTGATGAAATATACGCTAGCTTGGTGCCTAATTAATTAATTAAAAAATTGAAACATGTGTAAATTAAACCTTTTTAAATGGATATTCTAGGCTGATGGATGGATAATTCTCGTAAGCGGGGAAAATATGCAAAAGATAGGGCGAATTGGAAAGAATTGCGGTAATATTGAGCAACTTTTATTAATTGGTCATTGGATTAATATTATATCATAATTTTATATTAAAATATTCATAGAAAAAGGGAAGGAAGACTCGGAGGAATGTACTTCAGCCATTCCATTGGGGATTCGTTTCGATCCTAATGGGAAACTGATAATTTGTACGGGATTTATGGGTTTAATCCAGATGGATGTTAATACAGGTTCAGGATCCCTAAAATATTCAATTTACTATCTATGTATATGTCGACCATACATAATCCACCCTTTAGGAGATTGGACAGTCCTCGTAAGCAATGAGGTTGAATTTGATGGAAAGAAACTCGGATTCCTGAATGATGTAGACGTGGCTAAAGATGGGACAATTTATTTCACGGGTTGGATCCCCTTCGAATCCATAAAAATCCTAAATGCTTTAATATAGCTTATGTTAGATACCTCTGCGGATTGGCCCCAAGATCAAGTCAATATGGAACGCATATCGGAGCCGAGTGGACGCCTTTACAAATTTGACCCTCGAACAAACGTGACTTCACTTCTTGTGGATAAGATTCACTTTACAAACGGATGCCAGCTATCAAAGAATGAGGATTTCGTAATGACCACCTCAATGATCAGGTCCCAAATTTATAGGTACTGGCTTTCTGGAGATAAGGCTGGAATACAAGAGATTATGGTGGATGCCCTTCCTGGAGAACCAGATAATATCCGTCCAAATCAAAATGGAAATTACTATGTTGGTTTAATCGTAGCGCGAGGACAAGGGGTAAATTGCTATTAAAAATTTCCAATTCAATATACTGTATTGATATATATTTTACAGGCAAAGACATTCCATGAAATCTACCTGCCACTCCCACTCCTAAGGAAGCTCCTCCTACGCCTATTTACAATCACTCAATTCATCACATCCTCATTGAGGCTACTAATTCCTGGAGAATATCTCGACAAAATTGATAATTGGGTTTGTAATTACTAATTTCACGTTCAATTTTTTTAAAGAGTTAATTGTAAGTATTCTAATAGATCAAGAGCCTACCTATATTCTTTGTGGATAAAAAGAAGACAATATTCCCTGAATTTAACGAGGATGGGGTTGTGATTGGAAGTATAGAAAATATGAATACAGATATTTATTCAGTTTCTCAAATCTCGGTGGGAAAGGAATATGCCTTTATAGGATCTTTCGAAGCCCCTCGACTTTGGAGGATAAAAATCAGTGATTTGAAATAGTTAAAATTTAAAAAAAAACATATAATTATTGTTTTAAAGTTTACTAAAAAATGGATTTAAGGATGTTTTTTCTAGGAAAACTGATATTTTTAATTACAGATACAATTTTGACACACTTGTAATTTTACAATTTGAATATATTAGACAATTTAAAATTTAACAATAGGCACATTAATTCCGAAAAGTAAGAATGCATATGGGATTAATTCATTAAGGCATCCAGAACACTGTAGAATTTGAAAAGGGGTGGCCGAGTTTTGCTGTTCGTTAGCGTTCCTCGATGAAATCCTACTAGTCATATCCCCTTGCCCTCGGGTTGAATTGACGAGATTCCAGCCTCCTCCTAGTTTCTCATCAGTCTCCACATCCGGTTCCCAATACCGAAATCCTAATAGTTCCGCTCCCGCTGCAAAGAAATTGAAATTGAATATATTTATATTGTACTAGTAATTAGTAATATTGGGCTTACTTTTTACAATATCGAGTTCAGAAGGGCCCGGCATCGCATCCCAAATTTCCTCAATGGAGAATAACCCAAAGTTGAAGACTAGACCACAAATCCCAAGGCCTGTCACATATTTGAACCCTTTGAACATTCGGAATACCATTTTTCGTGAAGATTCTTCTCTTCCGTCTTCTTTCCTATCCGCTTCTTCTTCTGGTGTTAAATCCGCATTGCATCCACAGTCTGAGAAATAGCCTTTTGGAGAACCTTGAGGTTCAATTGAAGACTTTGTAGCTGTCTTTGAAGATGCATATCTCAGATGCTGAGGTTTAGGGGGGAATGGAAAGATTAGTGAGGATGAAGGTGGCTTTTGAGGTTGAGAGCCTAGAAGGGCACACTTTGTACAAATTAGATGGGAGGATTTCCGTGTGAGAGCAACTGACATGGTTCATTCAGAGAGTGGTGGCCCAGCGGCAGACAGAGGCCTAAAAAAGAACAATTACATCTTGTGAAACGAGCACTAAAAAAACACAATACAATTAGCAATACATATCCATAGAATACGCGAGTAATTAATCAGTTAAACTTGCGAGTGACGATAATTAATAATAATAATTTGTAAACACGAGTTTGACTTCAGAATTCAGATAATTTCAGATTTTCAACATATATGTAAATTAAGTGCAAAATCACACAAAATAGAGATAAACTTACGGGTGACCCGACGAATTCAGCGGTTGTCCGAATCTAGATGAATTGACCTTTGACAGGAAGACATGGCCGCCCCTTAATTAGTGCCAATTAAGACGAGAAACTCGTCATTTTGATTTTTGATTAAGAATTTTGAAAAAAATTTTAAAATAATTTAAATGATTTGCGCTCAATTTTGCAGGATTTAGTCTTGGTTCAAAAGTAACGGTCTTTGCTTGCATTGTTTTTTATTTATTTATATTTATACCAATTAAATTATTATGCATCTTTTTGAGTATATTTTTATCATAAGTTATGAGACATTAATTGCTTAAGGCTATTTTGATACTATTGATATTACATAGTAGATATTCGGATCGTAAAAGGTTTCAAAAGATATATGTATGGTTGAGATCATTTTGGATTGCCATTGCATTGCAAAAAAATCCTTATTTGGGCTGCTCTGTATTTGGTTCTGGCTCGTGAATTTGCTCAACCTCAACATCAGACTCGTCCAGAACACGTGGATATTCTTCATCTTGTATATTTGAAGTGGGTTCTTCTGGTTCTTCAATCCGGAGGTCTTCATTTACAGATGCTGGACTATTTGGATGAAGGAATTCTTCAGAGGAAGTTGCAGAGATTGCAGAAGTAGGTTTGCCTCCAATTGGATTGAGCACAGATTTACTCTTGACATCTCTCATACAATCCCTAATAGCCCAGATGATGTAGAGAAGGCAGAGGAGTAGGATAAAGCCGAATATACCAATGAGGAACCAAATCCCCACATTTGTGATTGCTAGAAAATAAAAATAAATGCAGATTAATTTTAAGCAAGGATTCCAAACAATATGAAATTATAATTGCCTTTCTCCTTTGGGATTTCAGAGTTTATATCCGGTGTATGAGCACTTGGGCTTTCAGTGGAAAGATTAGCGTGGCTTGATGGGGTTTTCGTGTCAGTTGATCGAGTTGATGTCGACGTAAGTTTCGAGGTAGTGCTAGTTGGAGGTCTTTGTGAGGTTGTTAAACGCAAATCTTGGGAATTTCCAATATTTTTTGTAGTTTTTTCTGGAATTCCTCCAGGGGTTGACCTCAAATTGGATGCGGTTGAAATTGTAGGCTTTTCTGTCGAGGTTATAGGATTAAATGACGTGAGACTAGCCTTGGTAGATGTACTTTTAGTGCTAGATGAAGATTTTGTGCTGGTAATTCTTGTAGTAGTGGTCGTAATTCCAGCTGTTGTTGCCTTTAAAGTTGTAGCTTTAACAGTAGTAGGATTTAAAGGATTTAAAGTCGAAGTTTCCCTCAAAATCGGCGCCCCTGTCGTTAGTTTGGTAAATGTGACCGAACCTGGAGGCCCTGTTGGCCACCTAGTAGTGTTCTTAACCAAATTTCCAGAACTTCCGGTCCCAGAAGCCTTTGTCGGCTTGATTTTAATCGATTTTGTAGTTGTTGAGATTGTTGTAAGCTCTGTTGTATGAGGATTTGAAGGTTTCGTAGATTTTTTCCAATAATTAGGCTTGGAACTCAAAGTTGATGGTATTGTTGTCGAAGTTCGGTATCTTCCTGGATGAGATTGGGTGAAATTGGAATGATTTTGAGGTCTATTTGGAAGTGTCGTGGTAGGTCTTGTGATTGCATTGCGGTTTGGCCCGTTAGAAATATTCCTATCATATAGATATTGGTAAAAATGCATTTAATTTTTTTAAAGTAAAAAAAACTTTACGTGTTGGGCTTCAAATAAATACAGACTTGGAAAAAGAAGGGAAATATTGGCCTCTGGAAGGTCAATAGAAACTTCTGAGGGAATGGAGTTCGAAGTGACTTCATCAGGAGGAGATAAAAGTCTATTGGAGACTCCCTTTGTATCTGGAAATATAAAAATCCAATTATAAAAATATAACTAATCCTAAATTTCTAAGAGCACACATCAAAATTCGCTCCTCATTATTTTGCTGATAAGTCCGTTCAATCCGGTCGGTGAGAGGCACCTTTACCATCATTTTGAAGCTTAAATTAAGCAGCACACGCCACTGACACCCTCCTCTTTGTCACTCGTGGTTGGATTGAGTTTTGGGGCTTTTTCAGAAGTCGACCCTGACGTTACTAATTCAATATTTTCGCTGGTTGAAATAATCGGATTTCTAAGGGATC